>CBVK0103439450.1:0-10568 GCA_900067695.1 Picea abies | reverse complement strand
TTATGTGATTGAATGCATGTGTTTCTTTATTGTTTTTAAGTAGTTATTGGCATGAATAATAAATGAGTTGATTATATTCCATGCATAATCGTGGATGAAAGCTTATTGCTTTAATAAGTTAAGTAGAACTCTTAGCGCACATTTCTCATATCCCCACTCAATCCTGGGCTACAAACACCTGAGTATTGTAGTCACCCATTAAGAATATCTCAAGTGAGACTACGCAATTCACGTTGTGTGTTGCGTTTCCTTCTAGTTTACCAGGAGGGCCGATAGTTTTAGATGCTTTGTTGGAACCCTAATAGACATGAACCCTGGGTCACTCAAGATAAATATATAAACTTATAGAGATAACCAAAAAATGTTTCTATTGTCATCGATTAGAACAATATAGGATTGAGTAGATGGGATTAGTTGAAAATATGCTAAAAGATATGTAAGATCTACGGAAGGAAGGTCATGACAATACTAAATTAGATGACAAGAAGGTGAGAATGTGTCGCTAGAAGGGGATTTTGATACCATGTAATTCCATGAAAGCAGAGATCAAAATATGGATGAAGACAAAGGAACTGGAATTTGAGCTGAAAGATAACATAAACCCTAGAGTAACACCACACAAATATCGTGAGAAGTACGTGTTTACTGATTTGCATGAAGTATTTTTTTGTTAGTTTCCACACTTATTGCGGGAGTGGATATTAAGGTTGATGGATAACCACACAAAAAACTGGATTCAATAGTTAGAGTGGACCTCAGTTCAGATTGATCAGTTACAATAGGTGATTAACAAATTCACCTACGTAGTATATTTTTGGCTCGACAGTATTGTAGCAGGATTTATAACATAATTTGCAGTAGCTCGACAGTATTGTAGCAGGATTTATAACATAATTTGCAGTAGATACCACGAAGTCATACAGCGCAACAGAGCAAGAGTTTCTACAACAACCACTCTATAATATCACTATATACTTATATTAAGATACTATTATATAACAAAGGTGTAATGACAGTGGAGTCAGACAACTAAACTTCCCTACATGCATGGAGGAAGGGGGGATGAACTGACAAAAAGAGGAGAAATGGAAGGAGAACTAGATAAGGGAAGGAAGGAGGAACCCTTGGACCCAATAATGATGGACGATGACCAGATGAAGAGGATCATGGTGACAGCTGGAAATACGTGTAGTGGATTACCCTACCAATACAGGGTGAATACCAAGAAGAGAGTCATAGCCATGAGCGAAGGCTTGGCAGGTGATGAAGAAGAGGTAGAGGATCTTCGGGCTGTTGAAAAGATCGAGGAAATCCTATGCAAAACATGTGAGAGGAAGACGAGAGGTCCATGAGCCAGAAGAGAAGGAGGTAATAATATTTGTATTAATGTCTGTGTGTAACCCATAAACCCATGTACAACTGATACACCAAAGAGAACACCATTTAGACAACCAAATTTGGGGAGAAGAAAGACAACAAGAAATACATATACAAAAGGCACACAAACTGGAGGAGCTAGGTTAGGAAGCACTAGTCAAGTATGTACACTGTGTGGAGTTAGTAGTTCAACATTCAGAATGGTTGGACATGATCCCACAATCAGATTACTATAATTCAAAGGAGAAGTGATGCAGGAGCATCTCTCCACGTTAGCCAGCCAACCACGTTAGTGAATTCAAATCGCGTGTTGAAGAGAGTGTTGAAGAGAGGCACAATCCTCATTTAAAATTTGAATGAATGTAATTAAATGTTTTAGGCGGTTGAGATGTGAAGCCATGCCTTTGCGTAGGCTATAGGTAGGTAGGCCTTTAATTCTTTGAAGTCTAAGATCTATATCTGATTTGTGGACTAGATAGCCCATTCAATGCCATTGAATAGGGTAGGTAAATTGGAGGGAAGAGCTCGAAGAGCCCCTCTTGTAAAAGATCAATTTCAATCTCATTTTGTAATAGTTATAGTATGCACAAGAGAGTTAGCATAAAGAAGAGAAGAGAAGAGCCGAGACCTTGTTACAGGTCATGCTCAAGAACACCTTGTATAAACATGCATTTTCCATTTAATACAAACAACATCTTTTCCTGCATATTTCCTGTGTTGAATGAATGTCTATGTGTGTTCAAATTATGTTGTGAATGTATGCTATAGTTTTGCAATTGCAAGAGGGTGCTTGGTTTCATGCTTGAGAGGTCTTTCAGGCTTCACACCATGAGGGTGTGATAGAACACTGCGGGTTCTGATAGCTATGCACAGAGGGTGCATTTTTGAATTCTGTGGGTTCAGACAGAGGCATTCCAGGTGGGCACAGAAGCTGAAATCAACAACTCAGAAGGAATACCTCAAGGTTGCTGAATACCTTGGAGGAAAGGTTGTGTAGGAGAAAACACAGTTGCAGACAGAATCTCTAAGGAGTTATGTGAAGGTCTGCCAGGAGGGAATTGAGCTAGTGTAAGGAGTGCACAGGAGAAGAACTCTGCTGTGAGTTCAGATTGAAGTCAGAATCACTAAGGATTCTGAGAGTTTTGCCAAGTGGGCATTGAGCATATGCATAGTGATGCATTGAGAAGAACTCTGTTGTGAGTTCAAATAGGAGAACAAGGATCACTAAGGATTTTGAGAACTCTTTAAGGAGGGCATTGAGCATGTGCATAGGGCACATAGAAGGGGACAGAACTGCTAAATGTTCTATAAGAAGATACTCTGCCAGGTGGGCATTGAGTAGGTGTGCAAACAGGCACAAGAAGAGAAAAGAACTAGGAGGTTGCATAGAACTCAAGGAGTTATTTTCTCCTCTTGTTCCTATCTGCACACCTACTCAATGCCCACCTGGCAGAGTATCTTCTTACACAACATTTAGCAGTTATGTCCCCTTCTATGCACCCTATGCACCTGCTTAATGCCCTCCTGGCAGAGTTCTCAAAATCCTTAGTGATCCTTGTTCTCCTATTTGAAATCACAGTAGAGTTATTCTCAATGCATCACTATGCATATGCTCAATGCCCACTTGGCAGAACTCTCAGAATCCTTATTGATTCTAACTTCAATCTGAACTCACAATAGAGTTCTTCTTCTGTGCACTCCTTGCATTGGCTCGATGCCCTCCTGGCAGAGCTTCACAGAACTCCTCAAAGATTATGTTTGCAACTGTGTTTTCTCCTACATAGCCTTGCCTCCAAGGTATTCAATAACCCTGAGGTCTTCCTTTTGAGTTGTTGATTTCAGCTTCTGTGCTCACCTAGCACGCCTCTGTCTGAACCCATAGAATTTAGAAATGCACCCTCTGTGCATGACTATCAGAACCCACAGTGTTCTGTCACACCCTTATGGTGTGAAGTATCAAAGACCTCTCAAGCCTGAAACCAAGCACCCTCCTGCAAATGCAAAACTACAACATACATTCACAACATAATTTGAACACACATAGACATTCATTCAACACAGGAAATATGCAGGAAAAATAATTTGAACACACATAGACATTCATTCAACACAGGAAATATGCAGGAAAAACTACTATTTGTATTAAATGCCAAATGACTGTTTATACAAGGTGTTCCTGAGCACGGCCTGTAACAAGGTCTCGAATCTTCTCTTCTCTTCTCTATGGTAACTCTCTTGTGCATACTCTAACTATTACAAAATGAGATCGAAATTGATCTTTTACAAGAGGGACTCTTTGAGCTCTTCCCTTCAATCTACCTACTGTATTCAATGGCATTGAATGGGTTCTCTAGTCCGAAAATCAGATCTAGATCTTAGCCTTCAAAGCATTAAAGGCATACCTACCTACAGCCTGCACAAAGGCATGGCTTCATGGCTCAACAACCTAAAACATTTAATTACATTCATTCAATTTTTAAATGAGGACTATGCCTCTCTTCAACATGCGATTTGAATTCACTGATGTGGTTGGTTGGTTGGCTGGATGACATGGAGAGATGCTCCTGCATCATAAGGTAGAGGTGGCATCTACGTCAAGAAGCGCCAGAGGACCTTGAGAAACATTTTTTTATCTGTGAGAAGATCTTGGAAGAAAAACAAATCACAAACGAGGATACTAAGATTGTACAGTTAGCAATTACACTAAGAGATCGTGCACTGGATTGGTATATAATTTTACCCACAAAAAATCCACCGGGGACAACCAAAATGATTGTGGACATCAAGAAATTGTTGATAAATGAGTTTCAGAGGCCAAGTTCAAAGAACCAGTACATGAACAAGATGAAAGAAATTAGTCAGAAACCAGGAGAATCCATTTGGGAGATTGATCAGAGATTTAAGAGACTGAAAGGAAGTTTGAAATATCTCATGATAGATATGAAGCACATGCATTTGTTCCTCAATTGACTGCTGCCACACTTTAAATACCCACTGTGAAAACATAAATTTCAGACATAGGCAGAGGCTCTGCAAGAAGCCTTGAAATTGGAAGAAAACCAATATCAGAAGACAGATCCAACCATTGAAGAGATGAAGGAATACCTAAAGAAATTAACGGTCCAACTAAACTAGAACAAAAGTAGGGACAAACGAGAAGTCGTTTGGTGTACCACATGCAGGATGGAAGGCCACCAAAAGAACGAATGTCCAACATTCTTGTAGTATATGGAAATAGGGATGCCAAATTTGTTACCAATAAGAGGACTATGGTGCAAAATATGTAAGAAACTGGGCCACGATCCATATCACTGCCCAATGATGCAGAAATACTAGACAGTCCTGAAGAGTTCATATTGAAAATTTTGCAAATCATTAGGTCACGCTGACAAATATTGTAGAAGTATGGATTTGATGTGAGAAACGACATCAAATGCATATAGGGTGTAGGAAGAAATGATGACTGGAAAAGCCGCACAACATTTTAACCAAGTTCCATCCCCATACAACACTGCATAGAAGCAATATAATACTATGTAGGAATCATATAATACCACACATCCACAATACAACATAATGCAACCTCAGTAAAATAATGTGAAGTACAATAAGGAGCCTCCGTATAATGCGTCGAGAGGAGATTGAGCTAGTCATAGAGTTGGAAGCAGAGCTAGAGGAGTCTTTGGAAGAGGTAGAGGACCAGTGGTATGTCACAAATTTCAATAACTAGGATATTATGCAAGGGAATGTCCACTTCCACTAGAAACTTGGACGTATTTTCGTGCATCAGATCACAACACAGAAGAATGTCCTACGTTACTAGGGAATATCTAGGAAAAGAGGAACCAAAACAACTAAAATGTTCAATGGATTTCATCCCAAGGAAGGGATGAAGGACAAAAAATCAACATAATTATGCACGGAGGAGATAAAAAAGAAATGACGCAGTTCGACAAGAGCCAGTACAACACTAGTTGGTGAAGAAGAATGCAGAACCAAGGAGACAGTTCGACAGGCAGAACGAGAAGGAAATATTTAACCAAGCTAGAAAAAAATTCTTGAAGCAAGACACTGCATCAACTTCAACTAAGTATAAAAGAAAGGAATATTCAGAGTACAATATGCCTCCATCATTGGATCATACCAAAGAAATGTAGCCCCTCGGACAAGTAAGTACAATCAAAGTCTTTTTATAGTCATGTGTAAAACTATTGAATGATCCATCCTCTGTTAAAATATTGCAAAATATGTTAGAAAGATTTACGATAGAGACAAAAGGAAAACTAGAACAAAAAAGTGTTAATCACCTACATACAAGCATAAGAACAAGTAGGGACTTCAGGCTAAATGGCAACATCAAAGATTTCAACATGGGAGATATCATACTCGATCTAGGATCTTAATTCAATTTATTACCCAAGAAGAAATGGAAATGTATGGGAGAGCCCACATTAGGATATTCACCTGTTCAGTTGAAACTAGCAAACTAGCACTGATTTCTACCAATCGACAGACTAAAAGGGGTGACAATAGACCTGGATGGAGTGCACACTAAATCAGACTTCAAAGTGATTTAAATAGTGGACGACACAACACCATATTCGACATTGCTTGGATTGGATTGGGTGTTTGATAACCAGGCCATAATTAATTTAAAGACAAAAAAAATGAAATTTGAGTCAGGAGAATAGAGGGTCATTGCACCATTAGACCCATTAGAAGGAGACAGATTCGCAGAACCTACTTTCTTAGACTTGGAGAAAATTAGCTAGTTGTATAGAACAACTATGCGTGATGAGGATTACGTCAACCCAACTGCAGATGGGATACTCAGTTGGCAGAGAATTACTTCATGTGCGACAGACTCAGATACAGGTTTAGAGAATTGGCAACAGTGACTACACGAAGTTTCCACAAGAAGATGCGAAAGAATAGACCGTGCAGTAAGATGGGTAGGTACAGAGATAATCAAACCACCCAGTTTCCATGGAGTAAATGATCTAGAAAAATTCTTGGCACAGTACGAAAATGATGTGCTAGAAAACAATAGACTCTTAACACTAGATATAACACTCAAGGCCACACCTGCAAGATGGTGTGGCACGAAAAAGGAAACAATCAAGGATTGGTACCAATGTAAGGAGTTACTGCACATAAGGTTTGGCACAGAATGAAAAAGAAACCAGCATCAAAAGTCCAATGGACAGGGGGCACCAACAGAACACTTGGAGAAGCACAGAGCACTGTGGAAAACAAATCGCCCATAGGAATGGCCTCATCATTTCATACACATGTTGGAAGGCATACCAGAAAACTGGTATACAAACCAAGAACTACACAGAGGGACTACGAGTTGGCCGATATTACAAAAAAAATTTACTGTTACTTTCTCATTCGAGCATGAGAATCCCAACATAGATGAAACACTTAAATAAATAACAGGGGTGATATTCATTAAGGAACCATAAGTCAAACTTATAAAAGAGGAACAACAACCGAACAAACAGACACTGAAAGAACTGTTGTCATGATACCATGTGCAGGTAGAAGCACCAGATGAAGACGATCCGTGCGATATTCATATCGGAGAGGTGGAAGGCGAAAGACAAGTGAAAGGTCCACCTATGGAATCATAAGTAATTTCTATGCCAATCAAAGTGAAGAAAGTCAACTTTGGGATAGTGGAAAACCCAAAAATAGGCATCAATGGAGACTACTGGTATGAAGAGACAGTAGAAATCATAACATAGTTACTACATGAATAAAATGACCTATTTCCCACAACGTTTACAGAAATGAAAGACATATTAGGAGAGCTCGCAGAAATGAAGATACCACTTAGAGCTGAGGCAAGACCAATCAGACAACAACCATACAGATTGAACCTCATATATAAGAAAAAAAGTCAAAGCTGAGATTGACAAGATGCTCAAAACCAACATCATCAAACCTATGGAAGAGTTATAATGGACAAGCCTGATGGTAGTTCAAGAGAAAAAAATGAGGAGGGATAAGAATATGCATCGACTTGAGGAATATGAATGATGCATGCCTACAAGACCCATTCCCTACATCGTTCATGGATGAAATGTTGGAGAATGTAGGAGGAAAGAAATTTTACTCATTCACTGATGGATTCTGAGGCTACAACCAAATGAAGATAGGTCAATAAGACAGATACAAGACCATGTTTTCTATAGAATGGGGATCCTACCAATACACAATCATTTCGTTTGGGATGAAGAATGCACCAACAATATTTTCTAGAGTAGTCATCGCTAGATTTAAGGAATTTATTCACTAGTTTCTAGAGGTATACCTGGATGATTGGACGGTCTATAGTCTATTGAAATACCATGTAGAGGTATTGTGTCTAATGCTAGAAAGGTGCAGGCAGTCCCAGATATCCTTAAACATCAATAAGTGCATCTTCAGAACACCGTTTGGGATACTATTAGCCAATATAGTATGAAAACATGTTTTACTAGTAGACCCTTCAAAGATTGCAGTAATTGTTAACCTGTCGTCACCAAAAATAGTTCGTCAACTAAAGGAAACATTGGAACAAACATGATACTATAGAAAATTTATAAAAGGGTACATGCAAATCATTGCACCAATGGAGAAACTGTTAAGGAAGGATGCAAAGTTTCAGTGGAACGAATATTGTCAACATGGTCTAGATGCACTGAAATAAAAAATGGTAACAATGCCAATACTAGTATTTCCAGACTAGGAGAATACATTCAACATACATGCATATGCATCAACCATAACACTTGGAGCTATTTTGGTGCAATGAGGAGTAGGAGAATTGGATCATTCAATAACATTTGCTAGAAGAAAATTGTCAAAATCAGAGAAGAAATATAATACTACAGAGAGAGAAGGCCTAGCTATGGTTTACATACTTCAAACGTTTATACATTACTTACTGGGAAAACATTTTAAGATTTTCACAGATAATTCAACCCTTACTTACCTAGTCAATAAGCCAGTGTTGGGGAGGGGAGAATCTATTGATGGTTACTCCTATTCCAAGAATTTGAGTTTGAAGTAATAGTCAAGCTAGGGAAGCTAAATGCAGGACCTGACCATCTATCAAGGGTCATGAACGGAGAATAACCTACAAGTTTAAAGGATAAATTTATGGACGAACAATTATTTTTAGTTTAGATCGTCGATGAATACTTTGTAGAAATTATCCAGTACTTAAATACATGTACTGCACCATAGGAATACAATACCGCACAAAAGGTATTGCGTACAGGACTATGTTGGACGACCATTCATAGGGACTTGAAGGAGTATTGTCAGCGATGAGATGTCTATCATAGGGTTGGTAAAACTAATTGAAGGGACGAGATGCCACTCCGACCACGGGTAGATTTGTAGGTATTGGAAAAATGGGTAATAGACTTTGTGGAACCAATTAACCCACCAGCAAAGAGAACAAGTTCAAGGTACATTATCACTGTGATAGAATACCTAACAAGATGGGAGGAAGCAACGCCAGTCAAAGACTACAACGCAGAAACAACAACACACTTCCTATTTGAACATGTGATTACTAGATTCAGTTGCCCAAGAATTTTGATGAGTTACCAAGGGAATAATTTTATTAACAGTACTATCAAGGCCATTACTGAGGAAAATAGAACAATAGAATAATTTAACAAAATCATAGGAGTACTCCATATCACCCACAGGAAAAATGAATAGTAGAAGCATTTAACAAAATCCTGGAAAACGCATTGACGAAGATCTGTGATGTCAACAGGGATGATTGGGACCTCAAAATACCAACAGTATTGTGGGCATACAGGACCACATGCAATAATTTGACAGGATACATGCCATTCAAATTGTTATATGGACAAGAAGCAGTGGTTCCATTAGAATTTTTGGTACCCATTTTGCACGTAGCAGTGATTACACATATGATAGAACTAGGCATAGTACAGGATAGGCTGAATCAATTGACGATCATGGAGGAAGATAGGATACTAGAAGGGTTCCACCAACAAGTTTATAAATAAAGAGAAAACTATTTGCATGACAGAGATATCAATAAGAAAACTTTCAAGGTAGGAGACTTAGTGTTGATGTATGACAGTAAATATATTCAACACTCGGTAAAACTAAGAATGCACTATTTAGGACCATACAAAGTACACAATTTCACCGATGAAGGAGTAGTACAGTTAAGGTACTTAGGAGGCAAAAAATTCAAAGGGATGATCAATGGGAGCCAAATGAATTTGTACAAGGACAGTCGCCTACCCACAAATTGAAAGTCATTGTGCAGTTGAAAAAAAGGGAGTAGGATATCAAACGATACCAATAGCGGTACAGTGCACCAAAACAAGAAGGATCATGCACAATCAGAATACAATCATGATGAAGACAAGGCCAACGGTTAGTTCAACATGAAAATATGTGGGAAAGGTGAAGACGACAAAAGAAGCACTAAGTGACAAGGGCTAGCAGAATTGAATGTTGGAAATGACTGATGGGACCCCACATTAATCGTGCCAACTAGAGATGGCAAGGGAAAGTAATGGAAAGTGCGAAGGAACTAGAGGTTCATTGAATCCGTAATAAAGGTAACGTCTTCGACAAGCTTCACACGACACCCATACAAAGTGAGGACACGAGAGAAAAATATTATTGCGAAAGTAGAGAAGGCAAAGAGCGATAGAGAAGACAAAACAGAGAGGAAAAGTTGCAAATCTTATAGAATTTGCAGAGGCTACTGAGCTTGGTGAAGATAATTTGCTACCACCATGGCAACAACCAAACAAGTAGGGCTGAGAAAAACTTCCAGATAACCAAGATTTAGGGCCAGAGCACAAATGCAATCACGAGGAGATGAACAACAACCATCTACACAGTCAAAAGTCATCAATGTGGATGAAATCCCATCACCAGATATGACACCAGGAAGCCTGACACTCATGGTAGAGGAAACCCAACAGAAAATACCTATGGGCATGGACATCAATAGGCCAGAAGAGGGGCAAGGCCGACAGAATGAAGATACAGGAAGCCAAGTGAAACTAGAAAACCCTATTGAATCATGTTTTCATTGATGTAAGTGGTTTGATTGATTGATGATTGATGTAATATAATATGTATTTTGCTTGATGAGAATGCATAGATGAAGATGGATCAATGAGTTGTCATTGATA
>CBVK0103439431.1:0-16013 GCA_900067695.1 Picea abies | reverse complement strand
TAGGTTGGGAGGGGGCTGTCCAAGTTGTGTCTGCCACCGTGTTCCAATTTTTGAGCTAACAACTCTGTGTAGCATCTTGATTCTTACTTGATTTTATGGTATTTCTGAGCTGTGGGAAATTCCATTTACCACTAGAGTGCCTTGCTCTAAACCAATTGGTTGATTTGCTTGCGCATCTGCTAATTGATTGTTACTTTTGAGTACATGGAAGAATTGTATATTATGAAATCGTTTGGTCACTGTCGCAATTGTTTGTAGGATAACTGTTAGAAACAAATTTGAGGATTGGGATCCTTTGCGAGCATTCCTTACGATTATCTTGGAATTCCCAATCACTGAAATGTCATGTATACCTCTATTTTTGGCGAGGAGGAGCCCTTTATACAGAGTGTAGGCTTCAGCTTGATTGTTCGTTGCTAAGCCCAGGTTCCAGTGGTAAGATAAAACTTGATTTCCTCGTGGGAAGATGATTACCCCTCCCACTCCTGCCACCCTGGGGTTACCTTTTGAGGCTCCGTCAAAAAAGAGAATATGCCTATGGCGATTGTTGCACCATCTGAGATAATCAGTCTCTTCGTGAAGCTACCAGTTGGGTCTGGTTGGAGTAGAGGGAGGAGGAGAAGAGGAGGGGGGAAGGTGGAGGGATTTGATCCAATCAATTCAGGACATGTGGAGGGAGAGGAGAGTAGGGACTTAGCTTTGTAAGAGAGGAATTCTGCCATTAGTCCTACTTTCTTTTTGGCTACCAGTTCTGGGGGAGTGCGAACATTTGCGAAGGTGGCTCGGTTCCTGGATAGCCATAATTTCCAACAAATGAACTTAGGAAGGGCATTGAACATAGCTTTGAAAAGTGGGTTGTTGGACATACCTTGATACCTGCAGACCCAATTGATGAGGAGTTATTTAGGTTGGTCTAGCCATCTGATTCTCGCATGAAGATTTTGGAGAGTTGTTTTCCACACTATGATGGCAAAAGGGAAAAAAAGGAAGAGATGCTATGAAGTATTCAAAGCCTTGCCACAAAGTTCACACCTATAAGGTCCAAACATATTTCTTTTCATCAAGTTTTCTCCCGTTAGAAGCTTCCCATGGGCTAGTATCCAGCAACAGGAGTTTACTTTGGGGGGACTGTCGTTTTTCCAGATAACTTTCCAGATTTTTTCCTTTGGGAGGCAATTTGTTTGAGAGAGAAGTTGTGCATATCCTTGTTTGATTGTGTAATTCCCATTTCCCCACCCTCTATTGTCTTTGGAGTTGATATGTATGGGGGCACATCCTTTTAGTAAATTTTGGAGTTGTTTCGCTGCTTCTTGCAAGTTGGTTGGCGTATTTGCTAAGTTCCATCCTATCTAGTCTCATGTTTCCATGTTCCATGAAGAGATGTCTGCTATGCACTTTTTTCCTTGCCTATCTAGCCAAATTATGAGTGGATGTAGATTCATATGATTCCAAAGTGGTTGCTTGCCCATGATACTATCTTCTTTTATGAGTATCTTTCTCCCATTCCCTGGGATCCATGTGAGCTTTTTTTGGATGAGGGGAATGGAGGCGAAGAGGAGCTTTCCTACCGAGGATCCTCTACTTAAATATTTAATATGATCTAGGCACCTTAGCCTATCCCCTAATAAATATTTCTTTTTTATTGCTTGTTTCCACCAATCTTTCTTTCCTGTAACAAGATTCCAAAGAATTTTAGCTCCCATGGATAAATTGACTAGCATTGGGTCCCTGATACTCAAACCTCCGTTCTCTCTGGGTTGCTTGATTTTGTCCCAGCTTATTAGATGGAATTTTTTATTGTATGTTTTTCCTCCTTCCCAGAGGAAGCATCTTATTATTCTAGACATTTCAACTTTGACATTTTGAGGGGCGAGCAGTGAGGAGAATTGGAAGATGGGAAGAGCTGTAAGAATAGATTTTATTAGCACTGTACACCCTGCTAGATTCAGCCAAAAGGCTCCCCATTGCTCTAATTTATTTTTGAGTTTCTCTAGAATATGTGTCCAGGCTGTGTTTGGGAGGGCTTTGAGGTAGATGGGAATGCCCAGGTATTTGAATGTTTTCCATTTTTCAATTAGCGTGAAGCGGAAGACATTTGCTATTAGACGAGTTGTTCTCAAAGGGGTGTTCCAAACATAAAGATTTGATTTGTTTTTGTTTAGGAGTGCTCCTGAAGCTTGCGTGAAGTTTTCCAAAACCATTTGGAATCTCTTATACATAACAATGGATGCCCCTCCCAATAGGAGAGTGTCATCAACAAATTGTTAGTGGTTTATTCGTTTCACTCCTCGAGCTATTTTGATTCCTGGTATGACTTTACCAATTCTATCATTCTCCAGTTGCCTGCTCAATGTTTCGACCATGATTATATACAGAATTGGGGAGAGTGGGCAGCCTTGCCTCAATCCTCTGGTGCTTTTGAAGAAACTTGTCATTCGTCCGTTGACCAGAGGTGCTATCCATGGAGCGATTATACAGGCGGATATCCAAGCCACTGCACCAGTGTTAAAGCCAAACTTTTTCAGGACTTCTATCAAGAAGGAATGCCTTAATCTGTCGAAAGCATTAGCCATGTCAATTTTTACTATCATCCCTTGATCTCTCCTTTCCCTGCTAGAATGTATTGCTTCTTGTACCAAAATTATGTTGTCAATCATTTGCCTTTTTTCCATAAAACCACTTTGGTTTAGGGAGATGAGTTTATGAAGTAGCGGCTTGATTCTGTTGGCTATGGTTTTTGTTATGATTTTATAGGAAACATTGCAGAGGGAGATGGGTCTAAACTTGTTAAAGGATGAAGGATTCAGATTCTTTGGAATTAGAGCTAAAAAGGTGGAGTTTGTGTTACCTCCAATCTTAGTGGATTTCTAGACATATTGTACCATTCTCAGAAGATCTCTCTTTATTATATGCCAACACTTTTGATAGAAGTGCACAGTGAAACCGTCCGGTCCTGGAGCTTTGTCTGGATGAAGTTGGAACAGAGCTTCATGGAGTTCTTTTTCTATGACTTCCTAATTAATCATGTAATTTTCCTCCCGACTAATTTTGCTTGGTATATTTTGGAGAAGGCTTTCTTGTACATTGATATCTATATTACCATCTTCTGTTAACAACACTTGAAAATGAAGTTTGGCTTCCTCTTGGATTTGATGTGGGTCATCTGTTTTAGTGTCATCTGCCTTTGTTATTTCTTTCACCTCGTTCCTCCAAATCCTTGCTTTCACTTGATGCTGGAAGAATTTAGTGTTTCTGTCTCCGGAAGTAAGCCAGAGGTTTCTAGATTTAAGTCTCCAAGTTTCCTCTTCATTATGTAGGAGTTTTTGATAATCCATGAAGTTTTGTTGCTCTTTGAGGAGGAGTTCTTGAGTGATTTCTCTCCCTTCTAGACTCCTTCTGTTCTCTTCCATTTCTCTCATTAAAATTTCTTTTGCTTCTTGATCTTTTCCTTTGTTTCTTGTCACCCAACTTTTTAAAGCCATTTTTACTCTTTTAGTTTCTGCTCCCAGATGTAATTAGGTGAACCTTGGATCCAACAGTTCCAGGTGTCTGAGACTATATCAAGGAATCCTGGCTCTGGAATCCAGAGGGGGTTGAATCTGTAAGGGATGGGGCCAGGGTTTCGTGGAGGGGAAAGGGTAAGGGTGATAGGTCTAAGGTTTGAACTAGTCCAAGGTAATATGCGCGAGATTGGAAGATAGGCCTCTTCTAAAAATGAGTTGCTTAGGAGAAAACAATCCAACCGAGTAGTGATGTGTCCTAGACCAAGTCTTCTATTCGACCAGGTGTAGCGCCCGTTGGAGGGTTTTATGTCTAGCACTTGATAGGTGGAAATGAGGTCCTCCAGATGCTCTCTTGATGGGTCCCGAACAATTGTCCCACCTTTGTTTTCCTTATGATGTAGAGTGGTATTGAAGTCTCCAACTATTATTAGTTCCTTGGGATCAATAGAATTCTTGATACTTTGTAGAGAGGACCATCACTCCACTTTTTCCTGATAAAGGGCAGGCATGTACACATTTATGAGCGTCAGAGTTTTACCTGATTGCCAATGGACAAGCGTAGTTTGAAACCAATGGGTCATAGAGTGTCTGGATTGTAGGTCAAAGTAGCAGAGGTTCCAAAGGGTGTAGACTCCTCCTGATGCTCCTCTTGTGCTTACTACTGTGCCTTTGCATGTTCGCCATATGTAGCTGCTTTCCCGAAGGATTTCAATATCCTTCATTTTTGTCTCCTAGAAGAATAGGATTTGAGGGTTTTCTACTTTAATAAGGTCACGTGTTAGCGAGAGCTTGTGTTGACTCCCTAATCCTCTACAGTTCCAGGAGATCATTTTTATCATTGATTGTTTTTAGGGTTTCCCCCTTTATGGGGGTTGGATACTCTTTGCTTCTTGGTCTTCCTTGTTTCTTTTCTCGCGATCTAATCCAAAGTTGTTTGCTTCCCTAGTTCAATTTCCTTCCTGGCCAAAGCTTCTCTTTTATGTAGATTAGTCTTTCTTCCCACTCTTTTAACCGGTGTATCAAGTGATTCAGTCTCTGATTTTTCCTTCGAGCTTTGTTCTGAATTGCTTTTCGACAGATTAGGCACTGAGGGAGGGGGCTATGCAGAAGGGGGGATCGAGGATTCAGGAGGTTGAAAAGAGGAGGGTGAGGGTGAGGGGGGGTTGGATTGAGGCAAGTCCTTTTTGGGAGGTTCTTGAGTAGGCATCATGGTGACTGTCTCAAGTTCAGTAGCATTAGTGGGTTGGGGAGGTGTAGGAAAACCTCTAGTGGTTGGGACGTGCCTCTGTTGCTTTTTTTTTTCTTTGGTTGTTGCCATTGCTCTGCATCGTCCATCGGTGTTTCGTGGGGAGATTTTGGACAATGCTTCGCGAAGTGACCATACTCATGATAGATCTTTCACTTGAAGGGAAGTTGTTCATAATCAACTTGCTATAGGTTGTTCCAATTGTCCAAGGTGAGATTAATAGCTTCTAGGAGACCTTTTTCCAGATCTACCTCTACACATATACGTGCACAAGCCTGCAGGCCTTCTTTTGGTTCTGCCCGATCTATGAACTTCCCAAGAGTATTTCCTATAGATTTAATAGTCTCATTATTCCAGTAGTGCAATGGAAGGAAGGGGAGGCAAACCCACACAGGAAATTCATTTGGAATGTCATTTTTAGGGTTAAAATCAGGAGTCTAGCTATTGAGATACATACCTCTGGAGCCCATGAAATACAGTCCACTTCTAAAAATGAGATCCCTGTCTGCTTTTTTTTCAAAAAGGAACGCGAATAAGCCTCTTCCATAGAGAAAATGCGAGAGATTTCCTTTCAGATGTGGTTTCTAGTTTTTATCCAGCTAGATCGCCATTGCTCTCGGGGAGGGCCAGATGCCCGTGAACTGACCTATGAGTGCCTGGTCTGCAAATTTCAGGGCGAGGGCCCTTGAAGTTCCTTGAATCTGAACTGAAGAGATTTCTTCCAGATTTTTTACAAACTTCAGTGGTGTTTGCTTATTTTTTTTTGGAAGGGAGGATATGAGGGCGACGAAAGCTACCACATCTCTGGAGGGATCAGGAGAGTAAGCGGGAGGTCTCGCGGCCTCACCAGGCGAGGGGGGCATGAACGCAGAGGGGGGAGAACCAGGGGTTTAGGGTTTTTTCATTAGTGTTGTGGACGTTGTAACCTATTCTTTTTCTAATAATAATAATCTATTTTTAAGGTCACAGCTAGGCCAGCACACCAAATTGGTGTATGAGACCCCCTTGTTTGTAGGACAAGGGACCCCCCTCCACCCAACGATTTGACTAGTAAAGTCTACGAAGGTATACATACCCTACCCCAATCTAGATTTGAACCTGTGACCTCTTAAGAGGAAGCACATGTTCTTAACCATTAGGCCCACTCAGGCTGTATTCAAAATGGATCTACTCTATAATAAATTGAATTTGAAGGACATGAGGGTGGGCTTTGATCCATTTATGTGTGCATGGGTCACAATATCATTTAATATAATATCTCTGGGTGAAACCACACGTTTGACCACTACCTCAAGGTGCCCCCATGGCTTCAGGTTAGGCCCTCACGAGAATTAAACCTTGCCCAATAGTGAAAAACTCCTCACTCTCTACCATTGGATCCAACCCCTTTGGGCGTATAATTGTTATATCAAGAGAATCCATGCAATACATAATTTGTATTAAAATTTCTACATGGTATCAGAGCACAGGAGATTGCAGAAGCCGAGTTTATGATTGGATATAACTTAAATTTGGAGAAAGACTTTCTTGGTGCTATAGCTGATTCAAGATCGAAATGGCTTTCAATGGCTTGAGGTTAGAGTATGCAATCGAGGGAAGATCGAACTACATTTCTTGGAAAGACAGGGTGGAGATAGTACTCTAAGACAATGGATTGAAGGAATTCATTGACAAAGATTTTCCTAAGCTAGATGCTGCAGACGCTGCAAATCTTGATGCATGGCAAAAGAAAATGGAAAAGGCAAGGAGGATCTTGTTGGAGCAAATAAGAGACCACATTGTCTCAAGCCTCCATTGGAAAGTCACACCATATGAAATGTGGAATACTTTGATGGATCTATTCCAAAACAACAACGACCATAGGAAATTGGCTCTCAAAGATAAACTCAGGAAGATCAAGATGGATAAGGGCGACTCCATTCCAAAATATATCATGAAGTTTGTCCAATGTCGGGATGAGCTGGGGAGTGTGGGAATAGAAGTCGATGATGATGATTTGGTGAGATTGGCTCTCCTAGGACTTCCTAAGATTTGGCATAGTTATCAAGACTCTGTCAATGGAAGGGAAAAATTTCCAGATTGGGAACGACTATGGTTGGATCTAGTGTAGGAGGGGTTCAGGCAGAACACCAGAGATGGCTCTTCATCAAAGCATGATGATGAAGTGGATTGTGCTTTGGATTCCAAGGCAAGGAAAGGGAAGGGGAAGAAATTCCATTCAAAATCCGAGTCTAAAGGAAAGAAGATGGATTTGTCCAAAGTGAAGTGTTTTAACTATCACAAACATGGACATCTCGCTACTAACTGTCCGCAGAAGAAGAAGAAAAAGAAGGTTGTTGGAGCTGCAGTTGGTGAGCCCCTTGTCTCACAATTTGAACTTGAATTCTCCTTGATCGCATGCATGTCATAAAGTACATTGGGATTAGTGTGGTATTTGGATAATGGCGCTTCCTTCCACATGACGGGAGATAAGGATATTTTTAGTGACTTGGAGGAGAAAGATCTCAAAATGCATATTGAGATGGGTGACAATGGGTGATATAGTGCGACTGGAATTGGTACCATTACCTTTCAGAGGGAGTCAGGTAAACCATTTCAATTGAAATATGTCATGCATGTTCCAGGTCTGAAGAAAAATTTGGTCTTAGTCGCAATGTTGGAGGACAAAGGCTATGATGTTGTTTTCAGCGATGGAAAATCCTTCCTGCGACATAAAACAATAGGTCAAGTCAAGAAGATAGGGATTCGAGTTAAGAATATCTACAAGCTAGAGGTAGATGGTTGCACTGCCATGATGGGAAAGGCAGAAACAATTGTGAGTCGGGATGAGGGCGAATTATGGCACAAACGATTGGTCCATCTTCATCATGGAGCCTTGAAAATCATGCAACAAATATCTACTGGACTTCCAATGGGAAAACTTGCTCAGTTAGATTAGTGAAAGGGTTGCACCATGGGGAAGTATGTAAATTCCACCTTTCATGAAAAGGAGAATCGTGCTTCGAAGATCCTGGAGAGAATTCACACAGATGTGTGTGGACCATTCTCGGTTGCTTCAACAACAAAACATAAGTATTATGTTACTTTTGTTGATGAATTTTCTCATAAATGTTGGATCTTCTTCATGAAGAGGAAGAATCAAACATTCTCAAAGTTCTATGAGTTTAAATCATTGGTGGAGAAAGAGTCAGGGAAGCAAGTGAAGGCTCTGAGTAGTGATAATGGTGGAGAATACATCTCTAATGAATTCAAATACTTCTATAGCAAAGAAGGAATTCAAAGAGAACTCATAACGCCTCATAACCCACAACAAAATGGGGTTGTGGAGAGGAAGAACAAAACGATCGTGGGTGCAACACGAGCGATGTTGCATGATCATGGCCTACCAATGCATTTGTGGGTGGAAGCATGCAACACTACGGTTTATGTGCAAAACCATTTTCCTCATAGAGTACTTGGAATGAGTACACCTGAAGAATATTTCACTGGTAAGAAACCTGATGTTTCTCATTTTAATATTTTTGGCTCATCTGTTTATGTGCATGTGACCAAGAACGCCAGGAAGAAGATGGAGCCGAATGCTAAAGTTGGGATATTTGTGGGGTACATAGAAACACCCCATAATTATCGTGTGTATTTCCCTAACATTAAGATGACTATTATGCAAAGAGATATAAAATTTGATGAGGGGAAATCCATGCGGTTATCGCTTGAGAGGGAGCTAGACTTGCATGTAGAGGAGGAACTACTGGTTCCCAAAGATGAGTCTCAAGATGTGGATCAACCACATGAGGGGGTTCATGGAGTGGAGGAAGCCACTCATGCAGAGCCATCCATCATAAATGGTATAAAGCGCACCACATAAGCTGATAGATTGAGGCTAGATGCTGCACAGAATGTAGGAGCCCCTACTTCACAGCACAGACAGAGACAGTCTGATGATCGATTTACTGGATACATGGCTCTCATGAGAAAATATATTGTGACTGAACCATATTCCTTTCAAGAAGCAGTGCAGGATCCCACTTGGGTTGATGCAATGGTGGAGGAGTATGAGTCCATTGTAAAAAACAGTGCATGGGAAATTGTCCGAAGACTGGTCGACAAATCAGTGGTAGGTTCGAGATGGATCTACAAGGTAAAGAAAGTTGTTGATGGGAGTGTGGAGAAATACAAGGCTAGATTTGTGGCTCGGGGCTTCTCACGGATCAAGGGGATAGATTATGATGAGACCTTTGCACCTGTCGCAAGGTACTCTTCCATAAGATCCATCTTTGTACTCTCAGCGCAGATGGGCTGGCGCATTCATCAGATGGATGTAAAAAATGCGTTTCTCAATGGGATCATTGAGGAAGAAGTGTACATAGAGCAACCTAAAGGATTTGAGATATTCAATAGTGAGTCACATGTGTGCCAACTCAAAAGAGCATTGTATGGGATGAAGAAATAACCCTGTGCTTGGTACACTCAGATAGATATCTATTTCATCGCACTGGACTTCACCAAAAGTGAAGCGGATGAAAACCTATACCAAATTATGGTGGAGGGTAAGCTTTTAATCATTGTTCTTTATGTTGATGATTTAATACTGATCGATGATGAGCAATTGATACAATCATGCAAGGAGGACCTTGCAAAGGAGTTCGAGATGAAGGATATGGGCCTTCTTCATTATTTACTTAGATTGGAAATATGGCAACGAGATGGTGAACTTTTTGTGTCTCAAGGCAAGTATGCAAGGGAGATATTGGGTAAGTTTCACATGGAGGGCTACAAACCCATGGATACTCCTCTTCCAGGAAACTGAAGGAAAGAGGATGCTACTTTTGGAGAGGTAGTGGATGCTACTATCTATAGACAGTTAGTGGGTTCACTAATGTATCTAGTGAACACGAGACCAGACATTTTCTATGCGGTTAACCAACTGATTCAAGTGATGGTTAAGCCTACCAAGCTCTTTTGGAAGGTGGGTAAGCATGTCCTGAGATACCTTAGGGGCACATCTGAGTATGGATTATGGTACAAATAGACGGATGAGGTGAAGTTGCATGGCTTCACGGATGCAGATTGGATGGGAAGCCCAACAGACAAAAAAATCACATCGTGGGGGATATTTAGTATCGGATCTACAACTGTTTCTTGGTACAACAGGAAGTAGAGATCCGTGGCACTCAGTTCATCGGAAGTGTAATACATGGCACTGAGTCAAGATGCATGTGAGGCTATCTGGATGAGAAAGATCTTGGTTGGTTTGTTTGGTTCTCATTTAGATCCGACAGTGATTCATTGTGATAATCCAAGTTGCATTAAGCTCTCGATTAATTTTGTGTTTCATGATAAATATAAGCATATAGATATCTGGGATCATCATATCAGAGATTGTGTGCAACAAAAGATCATGTTGCTTCAGTACATTCCTATGGAATATCAGGATGCAGACATTCTGACGAAGGCGCTCACCAAAAGAAAATCCGAATACCATAGAGACAGGATCAGGGTGAAGGATAATCCCTTTCTTGTTGAGAGGGAATGTTGATATTCAACAAGAATATCCTAGAGAAAATTATGCACCTACACTAGGATGGAGTCTCATGCTATTTTTAGGTGGAAGTCTATTTTTAGATGATGAGCAAATTCTATTTATAGATGGTGAGCAAATTCTATTTACAAATGTATGCCGACTATTATTATCCCTTAATAATAGTTGGACAATAAATATTAGTCTATTTTCAATGAGCACTTGGAAATAGTTAACTAAAGTGGCAAATCAGTTATCTATAGGAGATTCGAGTTCAAAGGTTGACTGGCGGGACATGCAAGTCGAATTAGTTGTAAATGAGTGATTCGAAGTTGTAACAAAGTTGGATGTGTAGTTATGTGAGTTGTGAAGTAGTTTAACTCAGTTAAGTGAGTTAAGCTCAGTTGTACTAGCTGTAACTGAACTTACACTAGTGAGAGATCAGTGAATTAATTATTAATTAATTCACAATTAGTTATCTCACATGCAACTAAAGATTTACCACTGTTAACTACATGCATGTAAGATCCAGTGGAGACCCAATGGAGACCCAGTTGAGATAACAGTTGAAAGGGACAATTTGACTATCAATTGTGATATTAGTGAGTGCACTCATGCAACCACACACAATGGATGCGCCCATGAGGAATGAACAACCCAGGAAAGAGGGATTCATTCATTGCAGGGATTTCCATCAGATGGGATTGTGCAAAGGAGGCAAGTTGTCTGGAGGCAGTAAATTGGCACATGCATTTGCCAATTTTTGTATGACAATGTGAGACGATTGTATATTGTACTGAGAGATCTTGGATTAGAGTTTTGTATGAGATTGTTTTATGGTCCATGATATATACATAATATGTGATAGTGGGGTTTTTAGCTTTATGCTTTCCCGGTAAAACATTTGTGTTATGTGTGATTGATCTTTCTTCTTGATATTGCAATTGGCGATCGTGTTTCAAATTCCACAAGAATTTCAGTAGAAGAGATTTCGTATTTAACAGTGGCATATAATTGTTAGATCAGGAGAATCTAGACAATACATAATTTGTATTAAAATTTCTACAGGCCCTTGGTCATGTATTGAGGAAGAAAGCATATATTAAAGAAGAAGAAAGACAAAGTACGAAGTGCACGGAAGGCACACAAACCAAGGAGGGCTCGAAGTCATTAAAGAAGCATAAAATAAGGAGCAAAGTAAGGGAAAGAAAGTCATTGGAAGAGAATATCAAGGAGGACAAAGCAACAAGGAGGATAGATTGTGGAAAAGTCATCAAGTGGAAGAGGACACTAATGGGTGCTTTGGAGCACCTCGTGGAGAAGAAGGAAGAACAGGTCATCAAATTCCTTAAAATTTGGGTTATGGGGACCTAGGGTTTTGGTACCTAGGTTTTAGGTACCTAGGGTTTTGGTACCTAGGGTTTTTTCACCTGGACTTTGGTCTAGGGTTTCTAAGAGACATGGAATGATAAATAGAGGTCTAGAAGACTTGAGATGTTTTTTTTTGTGGTTGATATAGAGAGAGTGAGGTGTAAAAGTATTGTGTCTCAGAGCATTCTTGTATTCTAGATCTTTAGCTGACTGCAAATATCGACTCTGCAACTTGGTGCGCAGGGTTGGGAGATAAAGAGGAGAGATAGAAAAGGCTTTGCAGCTGAGTGCGCATATAGAACTGGGTATTTTCATCGACCTTATCAATAAACACAGTTCTGTGGACGTATCCCTAGAGAGAGGGTGAACCATGTAAATACCATTATTCTATGTGATTGATGTTGTGTTATTTGCTATCTTTTATATTATGATTGCATTATTATTTCCTTTACTAAAGATAGGAAGATATAACTAACTTTGTGAAGTTGAGAAGAATATTGTTAAGAATCTCTAGGTTATATTGTGTTGTTATTCTATAATCATCTTGCACTTCCTCTAGTTCTAGACACCTATGTCCTACAACCCCCCCATTGCTACTTCAGGTGAGACTTCATCTTCTTCGCAGGTGTTGCTGAAAGGGCCAATAGTTAGGGTTTGTTGGTGCATTGTTAGAGTTGAACCCTGGGTCTGTCCCTGTTCCAACAAATGCTTTTGTTTCCAGGACCGAGATCTTCTTGAGGGAATGTTAAGGTGGTTCCCATCAAAGATAGATATTCAGAAGTACATAGAAGAATAGGAAAGGGACTTCACCGAAGCTCAGAACAAGAACCCTAACATTAGCACAGAAGACTGGTTGGGAAGGTACATATTTATTGACGTGCATGAGATTTTCTTTGTTGGAGTTCATAAGGAGTTATATGAGTGGTTATCCAAATTAGCAGACACCTAGTTTGAGATCAGATCTAGACCACCTGTGGTTTGGACAATGACGTTGATTAAGAAAGTCAAGAGAGTCGATAACATTGTGTCTAGAGTGGTGGATCTCTGGCTTGATAACACTATTGAAGGATACATTACTAAATTGTATATTGACAGAGTGGAATCATATAGCCAAACAGAGAGATATTTCTTCAAGGGACCTAGAGGAAAGTTTCTACACTTTTTCAAACTAAAGATTAAGATGCTATTGCATGAGAAGAATATATTGAAGATACAATAATTAGTTGGATTTTAAAGATAATTTTCAAGAATTCAGACAATGATAGTGACGCAGAGGCTGGACATACCCACAATGGGAGATCATTTAGAAAGGTTCCTCTTGCGAACCTATTTAAGCAGAGCTACGGGCCATTGGCACAAGATGAATATTTTTACAATGGAGAAGAAGTGGGTTGATCAAACGAATAATACTCAAAGTTCATAAGGGAAGAGGAAGCAGAGGCTGAGGAACTTCGCTGAGAAGAACCAGAAACTTTAGGGACTGTGCCTACTATCGAAGTAAGTATTGCTACTCCTCTGGTTGTTTTAGTAACATTAAGTAACCAGAGTAACCAAAGTAATCAGATCACTCAAAGTACTATTACAAGCAATTTAGTACATACTCAGTTGAGAAAACAAGGAAGATCCATGGCAGATGAAATGAGGTTACCCATTTTCAGAGGAGATGGATCTGAGGATCCTAACCAACACTGGTTTTTATGCGAAATTGTATGGAGCATTAAGCAAGTCACCAACGAAGCTGTTAAGAGAGCTCAGTTTAGTACGACCTTGAGGGATCATGCATTGAGCTAGTATATGAAATTTGTTATAGGATCTGTACAACCTAAGCCAATGAATGAAATTAAGACTATGTTGAGTGCAGAGTTCAAGAAGCCTAAGTCGGAGTTGCAGTGCATTATAGAGTTGAAGGAAATCAAGCAGAAGGTGATTGAACCTGTGTTGGAAAATGTTAAACAAGTAGAGTAAGCTTGTCATTGATGGCAAGTACAACAGTGATGATGGCTTGAGTACATCCGCGATGATCAACAAGAAAATAAAAGATAAGTCTAGGAAGATCAAATGATCGAAGGAAACATTGATAAAATGATCGAAGGCCCGAGAAGCATTTCTGTCATTGGATCTCATTCAAAATTCCCAAAAGAATGAGAGCCATCAGATCAGAATATAGACAAGAAGAGCGTTGAACAGGACAATAGATCTCAGACATTAGATCCAAGCATGGGATCCAACCATCGTTGGATCAAGCAGAACCTGCACGTTCTTTAAAGTGCAAGGAGAAGCAGGCGTACAAAATACCGAAAGAAGGAGGACCGTCCATTTATAGGAAAGACGCGTGGAGATAGATCGTCAGTTCGCTGACTAGAGAGTCAAAGGAATAGGCTTCCCTAACCTCTCAAAATCGTGATATGAGAAATTGCAATCTAATCTGAGCCGTCAGATTAAGGTTGAATCTGGTCCGTTGATTCCAGTTCATGTCGGAGTTTCGGGGATAGAGAGTTGGAGATGTCAAAGTCTATTAACATCAGGAATCTTGATATCGCGATATGAAAAATCACAATTTAATCACAGCCATTGAATAGAGATCATATCTGGACCATTGATCTAACTCCAGATCGGAGTTTCGCAAATCGCGACATGGAGAGGCAAAGAACCAAATGCAACAAGAATGCCAAAATCGTGAAATCGTGATACACTCATAGCCATTGAACCAAGATCAGATCTGAACCATTGATCTAACTCCATATCGGAGTTTCACGAATCGCAACATGGAGAGGCAAAGAACCTGATGCAACAAGAATGCCAAAATCACAAAATCACGATTCAATCATAGCCATTGAATCAAGATCACATCTGAACAGTCGATCCGACTCACGTCAACAAACCACGTTATCTAGGAACACATGGCACAACCAGGTAATGACAAGTGTCAGACTGATTCAACATTCCAAGCACATGTAAGTCACGAATCAGGGTGACACGTGGCAATTATTTAACACATGTGACATCAACTGACTTACTCCATATCAGAGTTTCGTGAATCGCGACATAGAGAGACAAGAAAACATTCACCACAGGAATGTCGAAATCACAATATACGAAATCGCGAAATGATCTGAACCGTCAGATCAAGTGTTGATCAGGACCGTTGATCCCACACCATATCGAGGTATCGGAGATCGTGACTTGGAGGGTCGAGATGCATCATCTCCAGATTCACGAAACGCGAATTCACAAAAAGTGTTTTTTGCATAGGCACTTGGTTATGACCATAGTCATATTGGGGAAGGAGCTAGTGCAGAAAAGTTCTATATCGAAACTTCGAATATCGCGAAATGAAGTGTCGAGACATTCAGCACAGAATTGTCGAATGTCGAAATGCCAAAATGAATGCAAGATCCCATGGATTCAATCCAACGGTGCAGGTGAATTTGAACAATATCAGAGGGCTACTGTTGCACGACACGGTGAAACTGCTAGAAACCATTGATGGTTTCTACCAGAGAATATGAAGAGACTTCGGTGTGATTTCCAGAGGAGATGAAGAGTCACATGGAATCTTCCAGTGGAATGAAGATGATTCATGGAGGAAATTGACAGCTGGATGAGGGTTTGAGCTCGTAACTAAAACATAAAGGATGATCTCGACTGTAACAGAGAAGACGAAGAGTCTCAACTACCAGAGAGAAAAAGGAATCTTGGCTTAACACCTAGTGATGATATACACAGGGGTTGAACTACGAGAGAAGTTGAAGAGTCGCAATGATGATCACGTAGAGCACTCGAGAGGTGGAGGAGATTGGCGCAGTATGAGCATGCAGAGGAAGGGAAAATATTGCATGCACAAGATGCATAGAAGATATATATACACGGTACAAAGAAGAGAAGGGTTGCTGTTGCTGTTGGAGTTTGCTGTGGTTGTTTTTGGTGAAGGTGATTCATGTGTGAAGAAGGAGGAGAGTGTAGCAACTGAATTACACAAAAGAGGAACTGTGGAGTGAATGGACATGGTGCATAGAGCATAAAAGGCAGAAGAATAGATAGCGCAATTCAAGTGTGCATAAAGGCAATGAGGCAGATAGAGCAATGAAATGCAACAGAACAGTGATGAGTCTGGTAAGCCATTGTTGAACATCATATCACTGTAATGAGTTTCAGTAGCAAAGATTAATATTTCAGGGAGGTTGGGAGGTGCTAGGGAGGACTGTTGTCCTCGTAGGTTCAAGTGGGTGCTTGAACACAGAGAGTTGTAGCTTCCATTTGGTTGCAGCTAGAGAAACCAGGGTGGCAGGGTGGTGCAAGGGAGAACTCTTGTTCTCTGTTATATAGGTTGGTGCCTGTATGATTGGAAGTTGGTTCTTCCATCCAGTTGGTGCTG
>CBVK0103439375.1:0-10292 GCA_900067695.1 Picea abies | reverse complement strand
TGATGTGATGATAAGTTGTTATGATGAATTGCCATTGATGAGTTGTCATTGATGTGAACAATATGACAATATGCAGAGTTTATGTCAAATAAGTTTATGCAAAAATTATGTCAAACAGTTAGCAGAGAATGAAAATGTCAAAAAATATGTAGAGATTCAAGATCAGAAGCAAGGAAATTTATCAAATCTCAGAAGGAAGAGCGCATTGCAGAAATGCCATCAAGATTGAAATTTCCACAAGAAAAATCCAAAATATTCAAGGAAGAATCATGTTCGTTGAGATAGTTTTCAGGAGTAGTCGCGCAGAAGACATAAAGTGAGGTGTAGAGGAATCTCCCTAAAAGCATAGGAGAGGCAGCATATTATATTTCATGAGATCAGAGCATGCAGATATCCTTGGTTCAGTTGGAAACCAATTATAAACCCAAAATCTCAGAAGAGATGATGTACATGATGCTCAGAAGAAATGATGCACAGGAGCCATCCATTATCATTTCAGGAATTATATTAACCGTCAGATCAAGTTTAGTGGAAGGACAGTGTAAACCAAAAATATCTCTAAGTCTTGGATTAACTGAACTCCTGCTAGTTGTTACATCAAGGAGAGAAGTCACGAAATCCCGCCAGCCATTAATATTGTGTTAAGCTACTCGAGGTTTAATCGAGGAATCTCATTTCAGAAGAATTGAGAAGTGAGGAAAAAGCAAACGAATCAAAGTCCTGAAGATCAAAATAAAAGGCCAGAGATATGAACATCAGAATTCCTGACATTTGTTGGATCGGCTAAAGAAGGACCGTTGGATGAAGTCAACTTACTTGAGGTTTAATCAGGGAATCTCATTTCAGCAGAATTGATAAGTGTGGGAAAAAACAAGTCCCAAATGCTAAAATGAATCTAGATCGTTGATCCAGAATTGATCACATTCGTTGGATCAAGGTTTCATATGAACCTACGACTGTTAGATTCAGGAGGAGGACATGTTACACATCAGGAAATCCATGTCAGTAAAGACCACACCAGCAAGGACACGTGGCGCAATCAAATGGTGACAAGTGTCAACATCCAATTGGCATTTCAGGTACGTGTAAGTCACAAATCTAAGTGACATGTGGCAACCAATCGACCAGTGAAAAGTCAGTAGGGATGTTAGCAAGTTACATCACTCCAAGAGAATGTCCTTCAGGGGAAACTAGTTTCTAAAACCAACAACTGTCTGAAGCACCAGAGCTTGAAGTTAATGCTAATCGTTGATCTAATTTGGGAGCATTCTCGATCGTTGATCAAGTACAGTGGAAGGATAGAATAAGTGTAAACCATGAAGTAATTCTAACCGTTGATCTACTTTGGGAGAATTCTCAACCGTTGAAGTTTATGGACACGTGTCTTTGATCTGAAAGGTTTAATAATTGCAAAGACTGGAAATCGCCGAACGTCGAAGTTCTGAAGTGAACAAGGACCGCTCATTGTGCAAATAAAATATCGACTATCCGATCTACTTCGGTGAAATATACTGCAGAAGGTTTAATGATTGCAAATAATCGAAATTGTCGAACACTGAAGTTCCAAAGTGAATGAGGACCGTTAATTGTGCAAATAAAATATCGATGATCCAATCTACTTCGATGAAATATACTTTGGAAGTTTTAATGATTGCAAAGACTAGAAATCACCGAACGTCGAATTTCCGAAGTGAACGAGGATCATTCATCATGCAAATAAAATATCGACCGTTCGATCTACTTTGGCGAAATATACTCCAAAAGGTTTAATGATTGCAAAGACTGGAAATCGCCGAACGTCTAAGTTCTGAAGTGAACGAGGACTGTTCATCGTGCAAATAAAATATTGATCATCTGATCTAATTCGAAGAAATATACTCCAGAAGGTTTAATGATTGCAAATATTGGAAATCATTGAACTCCAAAGTTCCGAAGTGAACGAGGATCATTCATCGTGCAAATAAAATATCGACCAACCGATATACTTTGGAAAATAATACTCCGAAAGGTTGAATGACTACAAAGGCTAGAAGCCCCGGAGTCCCGAAATTCCGAAGTGAATAATGGCCATCCATATCAATCATTGATTAATTCATAGTCATTGGATTAATCAAAAAAAGGATTAGTAAGTATTGGATCCAGATCGTTGATTTGGTTCTGGGAATCATGCCAGCCATCGAATCAACCCTTGTGAGAGGTAACCACTTTGGGAAGTTGAAAACTCCGAAAGATTGGATAAGAGAGAAATTTCAAAATTTGGGAAGTTGAAAACTCTGAAAGATTGGATAAGATTGGATAATGTCGAAGTCCAGAGGACTAGATTCCAACCCCCGGTCATGGGTTACGAACACATAAGCCATGGGGCGTTGGGAACATCTCTTAAATAATAATCCTGTGGTTTTTCGCAGATGGTAACTTGTAAATGGTTTGAAGGAAGCATCTCATATAGATTTCATGTCTATAAAACAACTTAAAATTTGTAGAATAATTTGACAGAGAATTAAACACTAGAACAATGCAGAGAATTGGTAAAATCTCGAATATGATATGTTGGTGAACTAAGAACGGAACAGAAGCATGAGAACAATATATTGAGTTGATCTATGTATGTGATCAACTCATAAGGACAAAGTTCGAAATCAAGATTAGTTATGTTAAATGAAGAGGTGTGATCGTTCAAACAAAGGGACATAATGTTTCAAACTCATACCTATTGGGAGACTATATAAACAAAGAAGTGTGGTGAACAAAAGCGTAGTTGTTTTTGTTGAAGTATATATATTTATATATAATGGATTGAATGGAAGTTCATTATATCAGGTTGGTGCATGTTTACAAGTTGGGTCTTGTATGAGGATTGGATTCCTCACATTGCATGTTTACAAGTTGGGTCTTGTATGAGGATTGGATTCCTCACATCTCAGTTGGATCTGAGATCAACAAGATGGGAATTTTTATGAGGGTTGGATTCCTCATTTCTCAGTTGGATTTTAGAACTACAAGCTAAGTCTTGTAACAGAGAGCTGGGCATCTCATAATTGTTTGAAGATGAAGATATTTAAAGATTTATTTTATGTATTCCTTCAAGTTAAATAAATAAAAAAAATAATTATTCTTTTATATATTGGTTGAGAAAATGAAATAAATATATGTTGTTCCATTAATTTATGAAAAGTGGAAAATTGTCCAAAGTTTGTTACACTAATCCACCCCCCCTCTCAGTGTCAAGTGTACATTTCAACATCACGTGGTTCAGCTCATACGAGCTCGATGGGGTGAGTGTACTATAAAGTAGACAAGGGTTTGAACTATCACATAACCAAATAGGTTTGAACTATCAATAACCAAATAGGTTTGAACTATCATGCAACCAGGTGTTATAGTTTGATCAACATTTAAGCATTGAGGATTAATTTCAACGTGCGTAAAGACTGAACCACGGGCTGGAAAATGAATTGAACATAGTACTAGAGGTTAGAGGAGCATACAGGAAGGCATTTTTGTACACTGAGGGAGAGAAAACACCCAGAAAAACAATGGAGATAACATGCACTCTGATACCACTATCAGGCCAGGCATTGGCATAAAATGTAACTCTACTATTGTGTATTGCATTAACATGAAAGGTGAATAAATACAATGAGAATGATTAGTTGTATTCCTTAACAAATGACTCTTCCTATCACCTATGACTCTTCATATTTACATTATTATTACAATAATGAAATCCCATGGATTACATGTCTAACAATACCATTAAAATATATTTTAAATCCTACATATATATATGAGGTTAGAGGAGGAGAAATGAAATGATATAGGAGGCACTTGATTCATGGTTATAAAATTAGGTTGTTAGGATCAAATTCCATTCCCTATGGGTGATTTTAATGTGGGATTTGATCAATAAGAATCATGCCGTAATAAAAGATAGTCTATATGTGATGACTAAAATATATTTCAAGATTAAACACACTTGTATCATTACAAGGTTTTAGTGAAATCCAAGGTATATCAGCTCATTTCTCCTATAAATTCTCATTATCATTAAATATATTTTAAATGCTACATATATATGAGGATAGATGAGGAAAGATGAATTGATATAGGAGGAACTTGATTCATGGCTATAAAATTAGGTTGGTAGGATCACATTTCATTCACTATGGGTGATTGGCATGTGGGATTTGATCAATAAGAATCATGCCATAATAAAAGATAGTCTATGTGTGACAAATCAAATATATTTCAAAATTCGACACATTTGTATCATTACAAGGTTTTAGTGAAATGCAAGTTATATCAGCTCATTTCTCCTATCAATCTTCATTATCTCGAATGTTTTTTTTTTTATGGGGTTTCACTTGGTAACTTGGGAAAGTGTGGAGTTGGGGGAGTTACAGTTTTGGATAAAAACAAGGCTTCCTCATTTAGAGGTGGGATAGAAAAAGAATCAAATAATTGTGATAGAATGCATGCAACATATACAATGATGTCTATATAATTTCAACATAATTCTAGGGACTTCACAATGTATGGTGATTCCAAGTTGGTGGTGTCATGGTTGGAAGGACCATATACTTCGGCTATCAATATGCACCTCGAAGCAAAGAATTTAATGCTTTATATGTTGGGATATATACGGGTCAATCTAAAGCACCTTTAGATCAAATGGTATATATCCCAACATATAGAGAAATAAATGCTTTTTTGTGGGGTGCATTTTGTTTGCCATCTACTTCTAGTAACATTTCTTTGAAATCAATGACTCCTAAGCTAAGATTATTGCATAGGATTGTAATGAGGCTTTATTAATTAAAGCTAAAGTAAAAGTAAGTCAATATCATAATGATTGAACAAGATTGAAGTACATGTAAGGTGAACATGTTAACCATTATGGAAAAGTGTGTGGTGGTGGAAACCCAAATTACATCACTCCTATCAAGTGCCCAACATTTTGTCAGCTTCTGCTTTTATCGACATGTTAGGGAATATGTCCTTTGCATGTACAGAGATGAAAGATAAAGACCTAGTTGCATAGGGACTACTAGGTGTACATATTTTCATTTACTTGGATGGTTTCGAGTTGTACAACATATTTGATGGAGGTGAACATGTGAACCATTATAGAAAAGTGTGTGGTGGGTGGAAACCCAAATTCCATCACTCTAGTCAAGTGCTCCACATTTTTTATTCTTCTTCTTTTACCGACACGTTATCACATCTCATCCTTTATATGTGTGAGTACAAATCCATAATTATGTCACCGTGCATAGATGAAAAGTAAAGGTCCAGATACCTAGGGTCTACCAGGTGTACATATTTTCATTTACTTGGATGGTGTCAAGTCATACACCATATTCAGTCCACCCAAACACACACAGATAAAGGGGTTGTCTTGATGCCAGTGAAAACATGTTGAAACATGAATCGAAGAGATCCCTAGTTTATTGTATTGGACGATGGGAATATATATCACTTAATGGTTTAATGTCTATAAATTTCTCTACAAACAAACAACATTTTTCATTGCAGTTGTTCCCAAAAAATTTGGTCTTCTTTGACTCAAAGTTATTTTCCTTTCTCGTATTCTACTTCAGTAGCATCAAACATCCTTTTCATCACCTCCATTTCTATTTTCGAATTGGCCATGGCTAAATCCTCCTTTTTCATTGCCTCCACCACCACCACTGCTAATTCCAACTACGATGTGTTTATAAACCATCAAGGTATGTATGTAAAGAAAACCCTTGCCAACCATATCTACAAGTGCCTTACTTCATGTGGATTGAGAGGCTTTATTGATAAACCTAAAGTGCAATGAGGAGATTGTTTAAATAGTCAAATTGAATATGCTAATTGATTGGCCTCCATACATGTTTCTATTATCTCTGAAAGATATGTCAATTCGATTTGGTTTCTAAATGAGCTTGTTGAGATGTTGCAGTTAAATGTGCCCATAATTCCAGTGTTCTACCATGTGAAGCTTACTGACCTTCGGTGGACGTAGGGAAAAAAGAGAAGGTACATTGAAGCCCTGGAGGAACTAGAAAGGAAGACTGAGCATGACCCTCAAACTCATGAACAAAATTTGTGGCATGACTCCAGATAGATTGAAAATTGGAGAAAATATATTTCTAAAGTTGCAAGAATCAATGGTTTTCAGCTTGAAGCGTGTAATGGATGAGAAATCAAACTCCCATATAGTTATTGTATTATATTATGTTACATGGTATATGTGTCTTTTTATCATTAGTTTTATTTATTTTCTTGTGAATAACTAGAGATGAGGGGGAGCTGGTAGATAAGGTGGTTGAAGTGGTGTTAAAAAGGGTGAAAAAACCAACATTGTATGTTTCCAAATATCCAATATGATTGGATGATAAGCTAAACGATTTCGAAAATATTGTATTATTGCAGCCACAACAGAGTGGGAAACCTTAGATATTGGGGATCACGAGGTTAGGTGGTGTACGAAAGATCACATTGGTAAAATAATCCTTCAATAGGAAGAAATCATATTATAATAGCTCTAGTTTTTTATCCAATGTTAGAGATAATGCAGGTAAGGGTTGTTTAATATCATTGAAAAAAAAAATTCTTAAGAGATTGAAAGTACCATATATGGCCATAGAAAGGGTTTATTATGTTGATGAAGGTAAAAATATGCTCATGGTGCATCTATCATCTACTAACTCCAAGGCAATCTTAAATGATGTAGATGGTGTGGATCAGGTGGATGCTCTTTTTTCGATTCAAATTGTTCTCCCCTCCAATTGATTAATATTGATTACATCTTAGAAAAAATATGTTCTCATAAGCTCAAAAATTGAAGAGTCTTCAATATAAAAGATAATGGGGCTTGATAAACAACACTCCCTGGAGTTCTTCTACTCCCATGCCTTAACCAACCTGATCCACTCCTAGGATTTGGATCTATGGTAGAGAAATTCTTAGAAGCTTGTAATGGATTTCCCTTGTCTTTGAAAGTATTTTGGGCACATATTTATGGAAAACAACTATCTAACTAGGAAGATGAATTGGAGAGTCCTCTTCCCACTGAAATACAAAACATGATTAAAATAATTTATAACTCACTCAATAGCGAAGAACAATATATATTCTTAGAAATTGCATGAATTTTCAGAGGAGAAAGCAAGGACAGGGATATAATAATATGGAACGGGTCAGACTGGAAAGGTAGGCGAGGGTTTCAAAATCTAAAGAACATGTGTCTTGTGCAAGTGGATAGTGAAAATTATATACAAATACATGACCACCTTAGAGATATGGGGAGAGATATTGCTAAGGATATAGGATTTTCCTATCATCTTTGGCATTGGACATAGAACATCATCAATGATTTGTTGCAGGGACCACCGGTAAATGATAAATCATTCAACCTAATTAATTATTCAATAATATTCTATTGGATGAGAAGGACTTGAATGTGGGGTAGGAATCTGATAATAAACCATTATTTGTGTTGGACATCGTAGATATGAAATTTCATTCTATCCAACAGGATCTTGAAACATTGGTCATAATCCCAAACAATTTTCTCTGATTTGTTGCTTAATCTCTTTGATCTCAATTATGCACTATGATTTTGACTTCAGTTTTTGGAATTCTCTTAAGGGATCTCTCTTTATCTTTATAAGGGACATTTCTTGTCCCGTCAATGCAGTAACCTTGTAATTCATATACCATGTTAGAGATCTATCTCTAAATCTGGTTTCTAGATGTGCAATCTTGGATGTCTCATCTATGATTCTTTTCACAAACCATATAGATTCGCATGTGAACCAGTGTTGTTCCGCATAATCTCTTCCTGTCCCATGAAATGTGGGAATCCCAAGGGTTGAATCTTGGTTGACCATACTCGATCTATAACGTTGTCTTTTTTACTGACTACTACTTTCTTTTGTTGATACTGGAAATCTCTCTTATGATCGTTGACTTTGGTTTCTACTCCACTTGTACCTTCTCCTCTTACCTATGAAATTTCTTCTTTTACCTCTCTTGCCTCTGCACTTTCCTCTTCGGTTATTTCTTCTTGATTAAAAATGCATGAGGGGGGTGGTTCAAAGAGGGAATCCCTCCATACTCTCTCGTCTTCTTCAGTGAAGGATCCAGAAGAGCTCCCTATCCTGAGCCACACAAGCCTCCTTATAGAACAATATTTCTTCTCCTTCTTGGAGGCCTCCTTCAACACTATTTTATGTTGTGTCGATGCTACTAATTTGCACCTCATCTTCCTTTGACTCACCTCCATCTCTCATTAGCCAAGGTGATCTAACATCTACAACTATGCTACTACCTCCTTCAATATCTTCTCTCGATACCTATTTTTATTTCACATCTCTTTGATGGCCTCTCTTCTTTTGCGCTTGTCTCTAGCACGAATCTATCTCTCACGCATCCTTCTTGCACAACTTTTATTCTCTTCATTTTATATCTCACTACTTGTTCATCATCCCTTTCTTTATTTGATTTGTTTCTTTACTCAACTTGCCTCCTTAGCTCAAATTTTCTTATATATCTCTCGACTCTTCTTCTTCTCTTCTTTTCTGGATCCATTTTCTCTTCACCTAATTGCATCTTCTTCCCTCTTCTTTCCACCCCCCCACCCTCCATGCAAGGGATGTTTACGCTGCCATCCTATTGGACTCCATGTGCATTAGACCCGTCTTCACAAATAACATTTTGATCCACAACGAGACTTCTTCCAACAACCTTAATCTAGGAATGACTGCAAAATTTCTTTTAGTACTACTAAAATATTTGTTGCATTCAACTACAAACTCTATGATATATCCTTCTTTCACACAATCAAACCATAAATCGATGGCTCTGGATCATTTGTTGTCCACATATTTCAACTGGGTGACCATTTCTTAATCCCAAATCAATGGATCTTCAGCTTTCCATACATAGTTAATCTCTATCTAACTCTTTTTCCATTCATGCAATAAACAAGGAAATTTAGCAAAGAAAATTTCATGAAAGTATGAATAAATGTACCTTTGTTTCCATATTTCTAGGTTGATTTGTAGGTTTTGAGTCTCTTGTCACATGAACTCCTCCTCTTTCTCAGAGATCCACTATTCTATGTCCTTTCTAGAAGGCTTCCAGGACATGTTCTTCCTTCAACATGCAACACAAAACCATCAGGTCCCGGCAATGAAACCAATTTGTTGGCTCGGGGTTTTGGGCCTAGGGTTTCAAAGGATTTACTAATAAAATACCCTAAAGGTGTTGGCATATTCAATATTCAAGGACTGAAGAAGGTCTCACTCGAGATGCCATGAGAATCACAGAGACCAAATGGTTGTGCATAACATGTTGGAATAACACAGACATGAGACTCTTAACTCAGAGTCATGAATTTGGTTCACATTCATTCATAACAATCTCCATATCAATGATGTGTAGAATCACACATAATAGACATACATTCATAATAGAACCCATAATATGAATATTCAAATAGGGATATATGCTTCATTCATCAATCTCTAAGTCATTCAAATATATTCAATACACAGAGGGTTGTAGTCTACTCAAGGCTCATTTGTATTCAACTAGATGTAGATTTTAACCTTGTACAATGTTTTACTGCAAATAAATTTTCAATAAAAGAAAAAAAAAGATAAAATGACAAAATATACACATTACACAAAGATGTTTCCCCTAGAAACCCAAACCAATAAAACCAACATATTCTATATTCGTTCATTATCATACATTGTTTACAATACAATATACATATAGGAGCCAACGACCTCCAAAACCCTAATCCAATTACCTGTATTAGTCAACAACCCTAATTCCTTAACCAGAAATAGAAAACCATCAGCAAAAAACCGTGTGTTGAAAAAATGCCCAAAAATGGGCACGAAAACTGAGGAAAAAACTAGTTCTAGTCATGTAGAGAATATAACACATACCCAACATTAGAGACCAACCTGAAGCTCAGATCTTGATCTACTTTCTCTCTCATACTCTACTTACAACCCTACACTAACAATGAGTAATCCCTATTATGTTTGCATGCATTCCCTATATCTATATGGGAGCATGGAAGTCATAACAAACTTGCCAACTCACTAACAACCTCATCCATGACTAGTTGGTCTGTTACAAAAATGATTATAACCATTACAGAATATCTTTGAGGATTTGATATGCATAAGAAATTTACAAGTTTGTGTGTGTAGTATAACATTGATGGTGCGCACTTTAAGTTTTAAACCTGCGAAGTAAAGCAATGCATATAGATTCTTAAGCAA
>CBVK0103439336.1:0-12139 GCA_900067695.1 Picea abies | reverse complement strand
TTGTGATAATTTTTACCCCTGGTGGTATGCATGGTAAGACAATAGTTACTTCTAGTTGCTTGCGCGGGGATCTCTAGGCCGGTTTTTTACATTTCCCCTTTATCGGTGCACTTGAAGGCCCTGCTTCATGATATGTGTGCTTGTCCTCTTCTTCTTCTCCACCAGAATCCTATTCTGTTGTAATATCCTCTACCTATATTTGTTCTTGATGTGTTTATTATATGCTAGTTTGAGCCCTTGGCTCATTGGACTCAGTCCTCTTCACGTCTACTTTTGTTGTGGGTAGGGTTGTTTTTTGCATCTGGTTTGGCTCAACTGTTGTGATTAGTGGACCCACTTCAATCTGTCCTATCTGTTCTTTGACCAATGTAGGGCTTGGAAGATTTGGGGAAGGAATGGCATCGACATCCACCACTCCTTCCATTTGTGCAGGGTTTTTCGGCTGCTATTGTTGACTCTAGCGACGATATGTTGTTCCTATGACTTCTTCTCATCATCTGGCTCGATGCTCCGAATTTCGATGGCACCATCGAAATGTGATATAATTTTTTTTTCATTTGAGATCTTACTATTCGTATGTTAATTGCCTGGATTTTCTTCACTTCTCGCGGCTTAGCTCTGTGTTTGCTCAAGTTCGTAATGAATCTTTTGGAACCCTTATTTGGCTTGTAAAGTGTTTTCATTAATTATCCCAGGATTCTCGAGCACGCCTCATTAACTATCATAAATGTTCCAAACTTACTATGCAAGCTTCATATTTTTCGCACCTCATTTTCCTGGTGACCGTTTTTTCATTTTCTAACTGTTTCACTTTTTCAGTGCACTATAATATGCTACTATGTTACATTTCTGGTGCAAAGGTACTTCCCTCATGCAATATCTCTATTTCTAGTTGCCCTGTCCTCCTGTCTGCTGCACACTATCATCCTGAATTATATGTCTATCACTTATTCCTCCTAATTACTTATTTTTGTCTTTTTCTTCATTTTTTGTTTTTATCTTCTTTTTGTTCTTTTAACTCCTATTATTTACAATATGTAAAAGTCTACTTTATGCACTGCAACTACTGAGAGTTGGTGGGTTGACTGTCCTTATACTTTTTCATTCGACTGTCATTCACCATTCCTTGGACTTCCTTGCCTGCTAAGTCTTGCAGTTGTACAACACCTCCATCTGTGATAGATTTTATCTGATATGGCCCTAACCAATGCATTCTGAGCTTTCTTGGGTGCTGCAAATACTTATTATCATAGAGGAGAACCGTATCTCCCTCCTTAAAATTCTTATTCTTGATATGTGTGTCATGCCATGCTTTATCTTTTGCTTTTTGTACCTCCTGATGAAATCCTTCTATGATTCTATCCTCTTCCAATTCCATCAATTGGGCCAATATTTCTTGCGTTGTGCCTATTTATGTCATATATGTGATTGTTGCTATGTGTAGAATTGGTATACACCACCCTAAAGGGTGTCTGCCCTGTTAGCTTCTTGCAGGTAATCCTATAAGCCCAAAGTATTGTTGGTACTTTCGAATCCCAATCATCTATGTTTACATGATAAATATTTGTCAAAGAATTCTCCAAAATCTTGTTGAATGCTTCCACTGTTCCATTTGCTTGAGGGTGGTAAGGAGTACTCTTCTGGTGATATATATTAAATTCTTCAAGCATTGACTCAATTGTACTGTTAATGAAGTGAGTCCCCTGATCACTCATAAATATTCTTGGACATTAAAACCTTGTCACTACATTCTCAAATAAAAAGCGTGTTGTAGTATCTGCGCTACAATCCTTCATTGGTGTTGCCTTGACCCATCTGGTCAAGTATTCTATCTCTGTAATAATATATTTGGATCCTGATATTCTTCCTGGTGGATTAATCGGACCTACAAAATATATTTCCCATTTATCGAACACTTGTAAAGTAGCATATGGTCTTAGTGGCATCTCATCCCTCCTAGATGTCTTCCCAAATATTTGACAAAAAACACACTTATGACAGTATTCCTTTGAATCCTTATGAACTGTTGGCCACCATAATCATGTGTGCAATACCTTCTGTGTGGTAGCTTTTCATGCGTAGTGTCCTCCAACAATCCCTTCACGCACCTCTACCAAAATAATAGGTCTTTCATGTTCCATCACACATCTCCTCAAGATGTTATCTGCTCCAAGTTTGTATAAATGACCTACAATCAAATGATAATCTGCAACTCCAACCACCAAATTTTTCTTTTGCGCAATAGTAAATTCTCTTGGTGCAAAGCCTATACTTAAAAACTCAATAATGTTAGAAAAATATTCATCTTCTATCTGTACTGAAAACAATTGTGCATTGGGAAAGTTGCCTTCCGAGTTATTGGGCTCTTCTCCATTTTTTTTCCTGGATAAGTGATCTGATCCTGCATTCAATCTTCCAGGCTTCACCACAACTTCAAAGTCAAATTCCTAAAATAATAATATCCATCTGCATATCCATCCCCCCAACATTGGCTTATTAACTAAGTATGTCAGAGCTAAATGATTTGTAAACATCTTAAAGTGTGTTCCCAACAAGTAATGTATGTATTTCTACAAAGCATAAACCATAGCTAGACCTTCTCTTTCTTTAGTATTGTAGTTCTTCTTTGAATCTAACAACTTCCTGCTTGCAAAAGTAGTAGGGTAATCTATATCACCTTCTCCTGGTTGGTTTAATACTTGATGCAAACCCCCTCCCCTCCTTCGGGGGCCCACTTGACCTCCTTGTCTAAGATCGATTTACACAGGAGCCAAAGTGGCTCTCAGATTCCCACTGACCCCTTATAATTCTTTACCACATGCCTTTTCTCCTTTAGTTGCGCGAAAATTTGCATTCGAAAGGGTCTTTTTACTCCAACAGAGTTTCCACGTGACCCCGGGCCAAAAATTGGGGCTTAGAATTTTGAAAGAGACAACTTCAACACTTCGAAGCTTCGGGCTTTAGGAGTTTTGACCTCAACACCCTCCAAAACCTCCCAATGCTGAATTGGTGAATTCCCTGGCTGGTTCTTCAGAACTTCGGGCTTCGGGACTTTGGGTTTTTTTCCTCTCTTTCAATAAACACTCAAAAATTACCAGAGCAACGAAGTACGAAGGACTTAAGGGTTTAACGCTCATGCTTCTTACCTTGATCCAGCGGTTATAAATGAGTTTGTCTTCTCCCGAACAGATCTCGTCCATCCTCCTTGGAACAAAGAGATTTCTCTTCCTTAAGCTTCTTCACTTTAAGAAATTAGACTCGGGTGCACACCTTGCGCTTCCCTCTTGATATTTTCACGCTTAAAAGACTTAGACTTTTAGCGCACACTTGCACTTCCCTCTTTGGCTTAGGACTTAAAGAAGTCTCCTCTACACACTCCTTGTGCTATCTCTCCTCTAAGCTTCCTCATCACTCAACTAAGTTTTGTCTTTGCGCACTCTTTGCACGAGTCTCCTCTTTGAGCTTTTATACTCCTATGAGTATAGGCACACTCCTTGCGCTCGCTCTGTGTAAAATCACGCAATCTCTCCTGACCTATTCGAACCTGTAATGGTTCATCCTCCACACTCCTTGCGTGGGCACTGTGCACTCCTTGCACCGAGATTTCAGAAGAGAAACACTTGCGTGGGCACTGTGCACTCCTTGCACCGAGATTTCAGAAGAGAAACAATTGAAACTTAAATAAACATTAAGGATTCATTCAACAAGTCATTTAGATGCACACACACATAAAACACAGAGATAATTAGCACAACATTTACCCAGTTATTAAATGACAAGCATGCTAAAAAATATGAAGGAAATTCTCTCTTCTTCTATATTCCTTCAACAAATATTTACAAGAAGTTCAACAACTCTCAACAACTTTCAACTTCTTCTTCTAGCAATTTCCAACAAAAACAGCAAGAACTATTATTAACAACAACCCCATTTGGGTCTAGATTACATAGATTTATACATGAGGGGGATTCTCGAGCCTTCCCTTTAGACTATCTTAGTGCTTTCGTATCACAATTAAGCATCCTAATACTAAGGCTTATTACAATAAATGAGATATTACAATCTAAATATGAGTTGGTGCTCAAAATGCGTACAATCCTATATGTATTAAAGGAAAATACATTCCTCTGGAGCACATACAATGGCTCAAGATTTAATATATCTTGTGATATTTAATTACAATACTTTCAAAATATCAAAGTGATGCGCTCTCCTTGGAATCCAAACTATTTTAGTGTGTTTTGTTGGATGCTGAGTCGTCTTCCACCTACCTCATTGAGTGACGACGGTGATGCTCCTGCATCATACTCCTCTGGAAAAAAAAAATTCATGTGCACCTATCCATGAGCTCCTCCACTGTCTTTCCATTCTTATGGATATCAGTTTTAGTTATCCAACTAACATCTTCTATTGGATGATTCTCCCACTTAACCAAATATTCATAGTAAACTATCCTCTTGGTTTTCTTGGAAATTATCTAATCCAAAATCCTCTCTATCTGCAGATTCTATGCTATGGGCATCTGTCTCTTCCATTGAATCTCCTCTTGATCATATGTCCCTTCTGTTTCATCCATATTGTAATGGTATAGGTCTACTACATTGAATATTGGTGAAATTCCAATGTTTTCTGGCAGTTCAATCTCATAATCATTTGTAGCGAATTTTTTAAGGATTTTACAAGGGCCTATATTTTTCATCTTCAACTTATTATATTTCCCTCTTGGAAATATTTCCTTCCTCATGTGTGCCAATACTTGATCTTTGATCTCAAAATTCACTTCTTTTCTTCTCTGGTCTACTCTGTCTTTGTATCTCTGACTGCTATCACATAGCTGTATTTTGATTTGATCATGCAACTTTTGCATCTATACAGCAAAATCCTCTACTCCCGCACTTTGAAATTTGGTCTATCCCAAATATATCAGTTTTGAAATTCCTCTTGGATGCATTCCATATACTATCTGGAATGGAATCTTACCAGTACTTATGTTTGGTGGGTCGTTATATGCAAACTCCGCTTAAGGAAAAACGTGATCCCACTTACTCTTATGTTTAGTTACTAAAATCCTTAGCAGATTACCCAAGCTTCTATTTACTACCTCAGTCTTTCCATCTGTCTGAGGGTGATACACTGAACTAAAAGATAAAAATTTTCCCAATCTTTTCCACAAAGTCCTCCAAAATTGTCCCATGAATTAGGTATCTTTGTTTAAGACTATACTTCTCGGTAACCCAAGCAATCTCACAATCTCCTTAAAAACCAGATTCACTATGTGGGTAGCATCATTGGTTTTGTGACATGGTATGAAATGTGCCATCTTTTAAAATTTGTCTACCACCACAAAGATCGAATCATTTCCCCTCTGGGTTCTTGGAAATCCCAGAACAAAATCCATACTTACAACATCCCATGGCCTCTTTGGAATAGGAAATGGTTGATACAATCCCATGTTTTGCTGCTTTCCTTTAGCATACTGGAAAATTCTACATCTGTCCATGAAATTCTTCACATTATACCTCATACCTGGCTAATAGTATGACGAACTCAACTGTGCATATGTCTTATCATGGCTGAAGTGTCCAACCAATCCTCCATTATGTTTCCCCTTCAACAAATTTTCCCTCATTAAGCATCTTGGAATACACAATCAAATTCCTTTGAATAATAGTCCTTCTTGGATCATATACTCCATCCATTGATGTCTATCCCTCAACAAAGGATTTTGACATGCTCCGTAAGCTTCCTTGATGTTTGGGTCTTTCTGGTACATTTCCTTGAGGTGTTCAAATCTGAAAGTCTCCACTTGGAATTCATGCAATATTAAACATCTCCTGCTCAAAGCATCTGCAACTTTGTTAGCATTCCCATTAATATGATTAGTGACAAAAGTAAAATTCTGCATGAATTCTACCCATTTGGCATGTCTTTGGTTCAATTTCTCTTGTTTGGCTATGAACTACAAAGCATGATTGTCAGTATACAAAATAAACTCCATTGGAATGAGATAATGTCTCCATTTTTTCAAAGCTTAAATTATAGCATAAAATTCCTTGTCATATGTCGAATACTTCTTCTTAGCATCATTCAGTTTTTCACTAAAATAAGAAACAGGCTTATCATCTTGACTTAAAACTGTTCCAATGGCTAATCCACTTGCATCACATTTGACCTGGAAAGTCTTCTTAAAATCTGGCAGAACCAAAATAGGTTGTTCTGCTATCTTTTTTTTCAACGCTCTAAATCCTTTCTCGACTTCCTTTGTATAGTCAAAAGAACCATGCTCCTTCTTTATAGTATCCAATATGGGTGCACAAATACTGCTGAAATTCCTAATGAAATTTCTATAAAAGCTTGCTAACCCATGGAAACTTCTTATTTCAACCACACTTTTCCTCAAGCTTTCTATGATAAAAACTTTATCCAACAACTCTTGGACCTGCTCCTTGATCTCTTCATTCTCCTGAGGGGTCAATCTATATGTTTCTTTGTTTGACAAACTTGCTCCTGGAATAAGGTCAATATGGTGACTGATACTCCTGATGGGTGGTAAGGTATGAGGTAACTCATCCACCACAATGTCAACAAACTCATCCAATAACTCCTGAAATTTCAAAGGAAAATCATTCATAGAAGTGCTTGTAAGGATAAATCTCGTCTTACCTATAACAACAAACTGCATTTCCTGGTCTTTCTTGACTTATTTCAAGAGCTCCTTCCCACTCATGAGAACTATACTAGGACTAACCTCCTCTTTGACTCTTTTATCTTCTATTGGAAATAACATATGCTTACACCCATTTTTCTCAAGGATATAAGTATTCTTCCTCCCATCATGTATGAAATTCTTGTCATATTCCCATGGTCTTCCCAACAGAACATGAAAAACATCCATAGGTATGACATCACATAAAAATTCATCCCTATAACCATCTATTTTAAACTCAACTTTACATTGTTGACTTACCATGACTTGATGTCCTTTCTGCAACCACAACACCTTGTATGGATTCAGTTTTGTTGTCATTTCCAACTTGAGATTTTTCACCATCTCCGTGGATACCATGTTGTCAGTACTTCCACTGTCTATGACATAGATGATTTTAGGGGCTAAATTTCATAAATGGGCTAATTTTCCATGGTTTTTCCCAAAAAATGATTCGCTAATTTCCATTTTTTCTAAAAATATTTTGCCCAAATTCCATAGAATAAAATTATTTTACCTTAAAATCGCCAAACTTTTATAGAAATTAAATAAAATCCTTAGAAATTTGAATGTTTTTACAAAACTATTGCCAAACATTTTACATTTTTCATATTAAGGACTAGTAAGATTAACCCATGTTTCTACATTTTAATATAAATTTCCATCCTTAAAATCATTCCTAATCGCAACAAAGAGGAGTTTTACGTTGTATGGAATATGTGCTTACACCACTTTCATATTAAGGACTAGTAAGATTAACCCATGTTTCTACATTTTAATATGAATTTCCATCCTTAAAATCATCCCTGGTCTATGATCATTTTTCATACCTTGTCTCTGGTTTTGCAAGCAGTTTTGAACATACCATTTCTCTGAACTAGTTCTCGTATCTCTTTCTTTGGATTTATGAGAGATTTCCTCATCATGAGGGATATTCCTTCTTCATCCGCTTCTACTTTCATCTATGTCTCCACATTTTTATATTGTGCTTCAGAAATGTGAGCTTCTTTAACTCATGCATTCTTCTTTTTAGGACATTTCCAAGACATGTGCCCTGTTTTCCCACAAGCATAACACTTCACTTCTCCTCCTCTGCCTCTTCCTCTACCTATGGGAAAAGGATTTCTTCCTCTAGAGTGCCCTCCTCTAGAAATTCCTTCTCTTTTCGTCTGACTATTAAATCCTCCAGCTTTTCCCCTGAATTTCTAGAATTTTTCTCTAGTGATTCCTCTTCCTCTGTTAGGACTCTTTCCCCTGTTCCTCTTCCTCTACTTTCTTGCCAGCTTTTCCTTTTCCTTCAGGGGTACCTGATAAGCATATTATATCATCCTCATTGTTATCAGACTAATCTCATCCTGAATTTATACCTCAATCCATTTATATACCTAGCAACTTTATCTTCATCATTCTCCCTATGTCCTTCCCTTATATACAATTTATAAAACTCTTCAGTATACTCCTTCACCGATAAACCTTTTTGTCTTAGATTCTGCAACCGTCTAAACATATTCAAATGATAATCCTTAGGTATGAATTTATCCTTGAGCTTAGCTACCATTCTATCCCATCTCTTAATCTTGGACTTACCTTTCCTTCTTATGTTAGCTTGCAACTCATCCCACCATAAAGTTGCATGTCCCTTCAATCTGGTCACTGCATGCTTTAATTTCTTCTCATCACCAATCTTCTCATAGTAAAAGTACTTGTCTAAAGCACTTATCCATTCAAGCAATTATTCTACATTCAAATTACCTTCATACATAGAGACTTCCATATTTTCTCTAGTTCCTAGCTTGACAACAACCCTCAATAGTCACTCTTTTGTTGTTTGTTCTCCTACAACTTCTTTTGCTTCCTCTATATGCCTCTGGTGCTCTCCTTTGTGCTATTTCCATGGCGTCCAACCTTGCATGAAGTTGTCTCATATATTCCTCCATCACTACATTGACCACAGATCTGTCCCTATGCCTCCTTGGCGACATGATTCTAAGTATTTCTTCTCACAGAGCTTATTCATGCTCTAATATCACTTGATGAAAACCCCCTCCCCTCCTTAGGGGGCTTATGCAACATCCCAGTCTAGGATCGATTTACACAAGAGACAAAGTGGCTCTAAGATTCCCACTGAACCCTTAGAATTCTTTACTACATGTCTTTTCTCCTTTAGATTCACAAAAATTTAGATTCACGAGGGTTGTTTTACTCCAACGGAGTTTCCACGTGACCTCGAGCCAAAACCTGGGGATTATAATTTTGAAAGAGCCAACTTCGGCACTCCAAAGATTTGGAATTTGGGAGTTTTTACCTAAACACCCTCCTCAACCTCCAAACATCGAAATGGCGAATTCTCGGGCTGGCACTTTGGAACTTCAGGCCTTGGGAATTCAGGGCTTTTGCCTCTCTTGCAATAAACACTCAAAAATTACCAGAGTGGCGAAGTCAGAAGGAATTAAGGGCTTAACGCTCGTGCTTCTTACCTTGATCCAACAGATGTAAAGGAGTTTCTCTTCTCCCGAACAGATCTCGCCTTTCCTCCTTGGAACAAAGAGATTTCTCTTCCTTAATCTTCTTCACTTTAAGAACTCAGATTCGGGTGCAAAGCTTGCGCTTCCCTCCTGAGATTTTCATGCTTAAAATACTCAGACTTTTAGCGCTTAATTGTGCTTCTCTCTTTGGATTAGGACTTAAATAAGTCTCCTCTGCACACTCCTTGTGTTATATCTCCTCTAAGCTTCCTCAACACTTAATTAAGTGTTGGGTCTGTGCAGTCTTTGCATGAATCTCCTCTCCGATCTTTTATACTCCTATGAGTATAGGCACACTCCTTGCGCCCGCACTTCATAAAATTATGCAATCTCTCCTGAGTTATTCAAACCTGCAAAGGTTCGGCCTCCTCACTCCTTGTGTGGGCACTGTGCACTCCTTGCACCGAGATTTCAGAAGAGAAACAATTGAAACTTAAATAAACATTAAGTTATTCAAACCTGCAAAGGTTCGGCCTCCTCACTCCTTGCGTGGGCACTGTGCACTCCTTGCACCGAGATTTCAGAAGAGAAACAATTGAAACTTAAATAAACATTAAGAATTTATTCATCAAGTCATTTAGATGCGCACACACATAAAACACAGAGATAATTAAGACAACATTTACCCAGTTACTAAATGACAAGCATGATAAAAAATCTGAAGGAAATTCTCTCTTCTTCTATATTCCTTCAACAAATATTTACAAGGAGATCAACATCTCTCAACAACTTTTAGCTTCTTTTTCCAACAATTTCCAACAACAACAACTATCATTAACAACAACCCCATTTGGGCCTAGATTACATAGATTTATACATGAGGGGGCTTCTCGAGCCTTCCCTGCAGACTATCTTAGTGATTTCATATCACAATTAAGCATCCTACCACTAGGCTTATTACAATAAATGAGATATTACAATCTAGATATGAGTTGGTGCTCAAAATGAATACAATGTTATATGTACTAAACACAAATACATTCATATGGATCACATACAATGGCTCAAGCTTCAATATCTCTTAGGATATTTAATTACAATACTTTCAAAATATTAAAGTGGCACACTCTCCTTGGAATCCAAACTAGTTTAGTGCACTGTGTTGGATGTTGAGTCGTCTTCCACCTGCCTCATTGAGTGATGACAGTGATGCTCATGCATCAATACTTATCCTAATGCAATTCCAGATGCATCCACATGCACATGAAATTCCTTTAACAACTGAGAAACCAAAATTGGCATAGTAAGCATATTTTCCTTTAAAATACCCAAACTCTTATGGAATTCATCATTCCACTGATACTTAGTATCCTTATTCAAAAAATTCTTCATTGGCATGGTGATTTGTGCACATCCCCTTATGAACTTTCTATAATACCCTGTATGGCCCAATGTACTCTTCAACTAGTGCATTGACTTTTGTGGTGGTAAGTTAACTATGACAACAATTTTAGCAGGATCGACCAGTAGGCCTTGTTTACACACCACATGTCCTAGCAAAATCCCAAAAGGTGCGCTGAAAATACATTTCTTAATGTTCAATGATATATGACACTTTCTACATCTATCCAACATCATCCTTAATACTTGAACATGATCTTTTAACATAATGAACATTTTCCAATCATCTAAGTAAACCTCCAAAAACTTATAAATAAAGTCCTTAAAAGATGCTACTACTTCTCTTGAAAAAATGGTTGGTGCATTCTTGAATCCAAATGGCATGACTGTATACTGGAATGAGCCCCACTCTGTAGAAAATGTTGTCTTATGTCTATCTTCTGGTGAAAAAATGGTTGGTGCATTCTTGAATCCAAATGGCATGACTGTATACTGGAATGAGCCCCACTCTGTAGAAAATGTTGTCTTATGTCTATCTTCTGGCATGATCCTAGTCTGACGATAACCTGAAAATCCATGTGTAAACGGATAAGCTTCTTGACCCCCTACATTCTCCAAAAATTCGTTTGTAAATGGGGTAGGAAAAGGATTATGTAGGCAAGCATCATTCAATTTTATCAAATATACAAAAATATTGATCCCTCCTTGATTCTTTTCTTGCACCACCATAGGACTGATCCATTCTGACTCTTCTACGGGTTCTATAACACTAACTTCTAGCATCTTGTCAATTTCTATCTTCACCTTCTCTTTGTATATTGGATTCAATCTGTATGACCACTTTCTAATAGGCCTTGCTTCTAGCTTCAATGGGATTTTCATCTCTCCTAGATCTCCTACTAACCCATTCATCTCTAAGAATGTTGTTGGGAATAAGTCATTATACTCGCACATTAATTCTGTGATCCTTTCTATTGTCTGATTATCCCAATAATCTCCAATATTGGCCATCTTTGGGTTGTCTGCAGTTCCAATGTTGACCTTCTTAATATTTAGTGGTGCAACATAATCCTATGAATCCATATTGGGGCCTTCTAATTCCCTTTCACATTCAACTTCTGGAATTGTATGTTGTGTGGATTATCTTATGTTGGTTCTTCTACTTCTACGACATGATAACAGTGTAGCAATTGTTTAACTATCTGTCTAACCTTCTTCTGATATGCTGGAATTGTTTCAAATTCTGGTTCTTCAAATATCCTATCTCTTTCCACTTTTAGAGTTGTATCAATCTTTGGGTTTTCATGCTCAAAGGAAAATGTAACTACAAAGTTATGTTGTATCTCTTCCCATTTGGCAGTTTCTCTGCGCTGTTCCTTTTCTGTGTACCAGTGCTTCAAAATGGCTTCTAGTGTGTGAATTAAATGGCGTGTCCATTCTTCTGGTGGTACTAATCTCCATTGGACTATGAAATTTTCTACATTCTCTTGGGGTTTTCCAAATCCCTCATATTTGTCCTCATATTTATGCTCTTGTTTTGCATCGAATCTTATGCGAAGTAACCTTT
>CBVK0103439326.1:0-12850 GCA_900067695.1 Picea abies | reverse complement strand
AATTGACAGAGGTAACTTACCAAAACCACTTTTGAAACTGGGATCTAGCCCTGCCTTTTTCAGAGAGGGATCTCTATGTATGTTTTAGATTTGTTCAGGTTTTAGATATTAGGCTAGCTAAGAAGATCTGAGTTTGTTTGTTTGTTTATAAAATTTGGCTGAAGAATTGCATTAAAATTCCATTGGGCTATGGGGTATGTATTAAAGATTAGAATCAGATACAACTTTTATGAGGTTCCTTCATAGGGAAAGGTGGTGAGACCATTGGATCTATTAAGATTAAATGAGGTGAACTAGATAGAAAAAGATGTGTGAGTCCGTTGAGCAAAGAATAAATCAAGAATTCATTTACTTAACTTCAGATGAAGAGCATATATACCATCAAAAGACTAGAAACATAGTGTACCAGAAAATTTTTGTTTGTTAACTTTCTTTTAATGATTATAAAATGAAAACATAACGATCACAGAGAAAAGTAGAACATTTAACAAACAATTATAAACATCACCAATCAATCAAACACAAGAATCATGTGAATAGCCTTTTTATTATTGATCAATCCCATTGAATAGATTACACAAATAGCTCCTTGGGCGCAAAAATCAACCCTAAATACTTTGAAGTGAGAAGTATTTATACAATAGTTACATTTGATCCTGTCATTAATGACTAGGATATTGTGGAGAAAAAATATAACTAACTAGATTACAAATCACAAAATAATAGGAATGTTACTAATCTATTTGAATCCTTGGTGTTGATTCTTGGGGGAGTAGTTGATGATTCTTCACTTTGACTTGATTGTCTTCAATATGTTGACTCGGAAATCCACTTCACTTTTACTCAAGTAAAGAGCACAGGTCTTTCCATCTCTTTTGACTAGGGATGGAGACCTTGAGTAACTTTCTGTATATTTTGTCCATCTCAATGTACTTGGCAAAAGTATCCTTTGTAATAAAAATATACTTTATCTCATGTTGGATGTTCAGGTCCAATTGTAATGTTTCTAAGAAATCCTTTCCAGTAATTCTTCCTTGTATGCCTGCAAATTTAGACACATCCTTTTCCACTATGTTGATATTTTGCGTGTCGTCTGATAGAGTGATGATCTTATAATTTATCACTAGTAGTCCAGGGAGTCCCTTCTTGTGCAGCATGTCAAACTTGCTAAAAAATATTTGTACTCCAATGTCCATCATCTGAGCTTTCTCCTCTAGATGTAGCATCAATCCTTTCTTGGTCAAGACCTTCTTAACCTCAAGGATAGTCTTTGTCTTGTCTTCAAATTCCAATGCCTCCAACTCTTGCTTGGTCTTGGAGTTTAGGAACCCGATGAGCTCAGTGGCCTCTGTAGGATTCTCCTCTAATTATTCCCTTATCTTTTCAGTTGCTTGTCTGGCCTTCTGTACTAGTTCATTTTGTTCAAAGACAATTTGTATGAATCGCTATATCTCTACCATTGACTTGTTGATTTCCATCTAGATGTTTTCCTTGGCCTCAAACAAGGTTTTATCCATGACAGACTCCTTCTGCAACTTCTGTAATTATTGACTAAGTCTTTGTAATTTATGCATTTATGTGTTATAGCTGGCCTGGAACATGGACTTCAGGTCTTGGAGGCTTTTAACCTCTTCTTTCAACTTTCTGATTTCCTCCCCTTGAAGTGACATATCCTCCATAGACTTTACCAGCTTCTCAAAGGCATCTGTAACTTTCACTGGGATGGATGATGGAATCTCGGCTAATGTGGTTGTTGCTACTATAATAACTCTTATGAGAGAAATTGCATCGAGTGGGATAAAAACCATCTGCACACTCTATTATTTCTCTTTAACCAACTAGTCTAACTCATCTTCCAACTCATTTATCTGTGCATTCTGCTCCATTATTAATTTCAACATCTCCTCCTTGTGTTCTTCACTTTCAACCATTTCCTTTACTTGTGAATCTTCAGTGGCTGGAAGTTTCAATTGTTTTCTTAGAGATGCTATGTTAGCATTTTTCTTCTTCAATATTTCCTTGGCTGCCTTGAAATTAGAGGGGTCATAACCAATCTTCAGCACCCGCTCCTCTATGGATTTGATTTTATTATCCTTGGCCAAGGATGATATATTTTCTAGCTTCAATTGATATTGGACATTGTTTAGAGACACTTGCAATTTGGCAGTAATCAATGATGTGTTTGTTAGAGTGGAGAAAATCATCTCCTCTGTTTGCCTGTGCATGTCCATTTGATCTGTTGGATGGACTTCCTTCACATCAAACTCAAAAGATGATTTCTTGTAATCATGAGTTGTCTTGGTGTTAGTGTCCTATAATGATAGGAGATCTGATGATTCAGATATTATTTGTGGGTCTCATGTTGAAGATCCTGGTTTGCTAGCCTGTTATCTCCTCAAATAAGTTTTCCAAATTTATGTCATTACGTGATAGGATGGTTATTAGATGAAGCATAATTGAAATTTTAAGTTAAAAATTCTTTAAATTAAGTTCTAGACTTGTCTTTTCAAGAAATTTTGAGTTTGTACTTCAAATGTAAAAAATATCAAAAAACAGGTTTCGGTAGCTAAGGACTAGTTTTCAATGCATTGTAGGCTACCGAAAGCTTTCACTTTCGGCAACTAAAACAGTCGTTGCGGGGGGCTCTAAGCTACTGAAAGCACAAAAGACTATAAACGGTCAGCACGTCAAATTAAAGTTCTCAACCGTCAACTACGTGTGCCATGATGCTTTATTAGCTGCCGAAAAGGACTAAAGGATATCATATTTTTATCTGGGCGATCCATGCTTGGTTATAATTATTTTTTATGGTGTTTTATTAACCGTAAACCTATCAAATCTAAGAGTCTTTCCATTATTTTGGATCTGCCATAATCCAATATCCTTTGCCATCCTTTCTTTCACTTAAATGATCACGTGGCCCACTCTTTCTCTCCTGATCGAGTATTGAATTACCATTATGATTTGAAACCCTTTGTTTGCCAAATGTATTTCAAAAGTTGATTTTCCATTGAAATATCTCCCTCATATCTCGCATTTTCTTTTGATGAGCCTTAATTCATCCTCCATCAGCGCTTTTTGTCTCCCCAAGCCCGATTCCATTGTATTTCAGGTGTTGACATTGATTTACATATGAAGAAGGGAGGAGCTATGCTTAGAAAAGAGCTCAATGATATATCATATTTGGAATCTCGTCCTGAGATTTGCTAGATGTTCAGAGATGTTGGATGCTACAGGTATTGTGAAAAAATCAAAGTATTTCACCAAGGAGTGGATGAGGCATTTTCCTTAACCTTTGATGGAGCCAAGGCCAAGGTGGGAACAATTGAGATGCAGGTTGATGAGGCCATTATTGCAGCAGCAACATAGTTACCTGGGACTGGTGAAAGATGGTTTAAAACAACCATTACTAAAGACATTGAGTTCGGGTCTTATCTCAAGCCTGAACACAAATGCATTTTCTGGCAAAATGATACTCCTAGGGTTTACCTTGAAGAGAAATGGAAACACTTACTCAAGGCTATTCAGGTTTACATTACATGTGAAGGTAGATATGGTAGAGTGATGCTCTACCATTTCAAGCTCATGAATCATTTTATTAGTAGGTGTTCTTTGAATCTACCCTTCTACCTCCATAAGAGTTTGAAAAAAATGGCACACCAAGTTCAAGCCAAGCCTAGAAAGGTGCAGGGCAGGATTTTCCATCACAGTCTCATCAAACTCACAGTTCTTGAACAATTGTAGAGGAGGGATAGGAGTTGGGAACATCTTCATTTCTGGGGTGAATTTGAACCAGAACCCCATCCTAAGGACAAAAAGAATACTCCATCCACTAAATCTTCAACACCACAGAATAGTAAAAGGAAAAGAAGATCCATTTCCCCAGTAACGGCAGAGGATAAATCCTCTTCTTCTAAGTCCAATAGAGACAAAAAGATGCTCGATTTCAGTCAAGCTACAAAAGGGAAAGCTAGTGCCCCTGACAAAAATGTCTTGAATATTCCTTATACAGATTCAGAGGAGGATTTAGAGTCAGTGGAAGGAGAGATTCCTGAATAAGTTGCTCCTGAAGAGGCACCTTTTTCACCAAAGGTCCCAAACCTGGAGATTCCTGAAGCATCGGCAAGCAAAGCAAAGAAGTCAGCATCAAGAAAGATCAAAAGTATTGAAAAAGAAGTCATGGAGCTAAGGCTGCTAGAAAGGGTGGTTAAATCCCAAAATGAGATTATCAAATAGACATCATCAAAGGTAAGAGACTATTTCGAAAGGCTTACTAAAATGCATATTAAATTGGAAAAAAGAAATCAAAGGGTGCTCGAAGAAGAAAGGAAGTTATACAAGATGGTTAGATGTTTGAAAACTAAATTTATGCTTAAATATGCTAGGCTCATAGCACATCCTAGCTTAGAATATCTAGCAGAGGATGCAGAAAAGTCTAAATGAAAAACCTTCAAGCTTAAAGCTCTGAAAGAATTCCAGTTTTTGAAGTATTGTGAAGCTTTTGTAAAACTGCGGTTTCAGAAGATTAATTTTTTTCCTCAAGGCGATGTGAGCTACTGAAAGCTCTGCTTTCAGCAACTAATCCTACTTTGTTTAATACCTGTAAGCCACCAAAAATGCAAAAACTAGCAGGATGCTCATAGTTTTGCTCAGAACAAAGATTTTTGTTTCCAGGTCATTTGGAAGGGTTTCCAAATGAAATATAAAGATTAAAAGGATACATATCATCATCCTCTTCCATTTTTTGAGGCAGATGCTAAGGCAAGAAGGTTAAGTGGCTTTTCAATTTTTGGTAAAAAATTGCTTATTTGTCAAAACAGGATTTTGAAGTGCCTTGTCATCACTTTGAAAATTATTGAAATGTCAGATATTGTTGAATCTATCGAAGATTGTTGAAGATTTAGTTGTTAAAATTTTGACCCTTAAATTAGGACTTGATCCTACATATCATACTAGTTTTGATTTTATTATATTTTAAGTATTTCAGATCCATTTTTATAGAATCTAGAACTATTATGTAAAGGCTATAAAGCCTATGACTCTTAGAAAAATACGATTTGACTTGGGGGGGCCTTAATGAAAGGATGTCATGGAAATGTCATCACCTACTGTAAAAATGCTCAAAGGTTGTAAGCGAATGTAATGGATAAATACAAAGAAACTTTATTTCCAGATTCTTGTGTCATTTTTTTGTGGTGAAGTTTTCTTGATGTAAACTGTCATTCTCTTGTTTCTCATATTGTTTTTATTTTCTCATTGCTTATAAGAAGAGTATGCTCAGGATTTTTCTTGGACACCCTGATCTGGCTTAAAAACAATGTTTATGTTTTCTTTCGAAGATTGAATGCAGAATTCGGATAAGCTCTGCTCTACATTTGAAATGATCCCTGATCTTTTCCTCCTTCCATCTCAAAAATTATACGGATCCACTGATGTGATTGCCTTGCCTGGTTATATATGTCTCTGTTATTTATTTATCAAATTGTCTTTAATATTTGACTCCATTTTTCCCAATGGTCCTTTTTTATGTCTCAACCAAACCAATTAAAAATCCATAAACAAACCCATGTTATAAATAACTAGCCTGATATCCTATTCCAAACAAATCTAAATTTGATAGAGAGATCCCTCTCTGTGTCTTGGAGGGCTATATCCCTGACTCAAAGTGGTTTTGTGGTTACCCCTGCCGATTTCCTCCTCAGCCTGGGAAATTACAGGGTGATAACATAATGGTGACCATACTGGGGAGATTTCCCCAATAGTACACTTCAAAGTTACAGATCTAATCATTGTTGGTGGACAATGACCAGACACAAGAAGACTGATATCATTCACCTAGCGATTCCCATCTCCAGATCAGTTCCAATTCAAAGACTCCACTGGAGGAAGAACCCTCTTCCGATCTCACCATATCATACTAGTTTTGATTTTATTATATTTTAAGTATTTCAGATCCATTTTTATAGAATCTAGAACTATTATGTAAAGGCTATAAAGCCTATGACTCTTAGAAAAATACGATTTGACTTGGGGGGGCCTTAATGAAAGGATGTCATGGAAATGTCATCACCTACTGTAAAAATGCTCAAAGGTTGTAAGCGAATGTAATGGATAAATACAAAGAAACTTTATTTCCAGATTCTTGTGTCATTTTTTTGTGGTGAAGTTTTCTTGATGTAAACTGTCATTCTCTTGTTTCTCATATTGTTTTTATTTTCTCATTGCTTATAAGAAGAGTATGCTCAGGATTTTTCTTGGACACCCTGATCTGGCTTAAAAACAATGTTTATGTTTTCTTTCGAAGATTGAATGCAGAATTCGGATAAGCTCTGCTCTACATTTGAAATGATCCCTGATCTTTTCCTCCTTCCATCTCAAAAATTATACGGATCCACTGATGTGATTGCCTTGCCTGGTTATATATGTCTCTGTTATTTATTTATCAAATTGTCTTTAATATTTGACTCCATTTTTCCCAATGGTTTTGACTCCATTTTTCCCAATGGTCCTTTTTTATGTCTCAACCAAACCAATTAAAAATCCATAAACAAACCCATGTTATAAATAACTAGCCTGATATCCTATTCCAAACAAATCTAAATTTGATAGAGAGATCCCTCTCTGTGTCTTGGAGGGCTATATCCCTGACTCAAAGTGGTTTTGTGGTTACCCCTGCCGATTTCCTCCTCAGCCTGGGAAATTACAGGGTGATAACATAATGGTGACCATACTGGGGAGATTTCCCCAATAGTACACTTCAAAGTTACAGATCTAATCATTGTTGGTGGACAATGACCAGACACAAGAAGACTGATATCATTCACCTAGCGATTCCCATCTCCAGATCAGTTCCAATTCAAAGACTCCACTGGAGGAAGAACCTGAAACATGGCAATGCAACCTAGAAAGATCAGGTATTCGAACTCAAATTGTATCCAAGACATTGTTGGCTTTATCTGTAATTATATTCTCTCCTATTATAACCCTAGTCAAGAATTAATTGTCGAAGCTCATAATTATCATTTTCAAGCTGAAGAAACTCAAAGGATTTAGCCTTTACCTATAGCTCTTGTATGCACTCCCATATTTGTAGATAGCTTGATAAGACACAAATCTCATGCTTCATATCCTACCATTTTTGAAATTCCAGTTAACCATAAGCCCCTTTCTTTACCTCTTATATCTGCAAAGATCCCAGACAGATACAAGCCCCTAGATTTGCCTCTTATCTCCATGACTTCCCTGAGAATTATAACAATAATCTACCTAGGTTTGATGGAGAGAATGCCAATATCACTGCTGAAAAACACATCCAGAGGTTTGAATATTTCCTTGACCTTTATGAGGTTGAAGATGATGATGTCTATATCAGGATATTTTCCCTGTCTTTGTAAGGTAAGGTTAAAAATTGGTTCAAAAATCTCCCAGCTGCTAGCATTAGCAATCTTCATCAGTTCATGCAAGTTTTCTTAGATAGGTAGGTGATCATGGGAAATGTTTTCCTCATCCTAGAAGAGTATGACCACTTGAAAAGAAATCCAGGTGAGATAGTGCATCAATTTTCAGCAAGGTTCAATAAGGTATATCATTCAATACCTGTGAATATAAGGCCACCTCCTAGTCTAGCTCAATTGCATTACCCAGATGCCTTTGATCCAGAAATGACATTCTAGTTAAGAGAAAGAGACACTTCAACCCTTGAGGAAATGCAAAATATCGCAGTTGGCATAGAAGCTAATCTGGTGAACAAAAGGTCCAAGCTAAGAGCAGAGGAAAAGGCTAGAACAGAAAAGAAATGGATGACATCTTCAAAAGTGAAGCTAGATGTCTTGGCCAACATTGTAAAAGAGATGATGCAGGAAATTAACAGGTAAGAGGAACTTGTTGTTCAAAGACCTCATATCCCACTAGTTCTACAAACAACAAAGGTCAATATTCCCAAAAATTTTGCAGCTCAACCATGGTATCAATGACTGAAAAATGATAGTTTCATGTACTCAATTCATGATACAGTCGAAGATGAAGTTCAAAATCAGATGATGGAGGAAGATTCTCCTAATATGATATGCATGTTCAATGGAATTTCATCCATGGATGATTCACCCAAGCTTGATTGGTACGATGAAAATTATGATCAAAATGCAGAAAGTCTTGGGGTAAGTGGACATACTTTACCCTTATGCTTCTCTTCTTTTAAACTTTTGAAGGAAATTTCTGAACAAGTGATAAATATCAAATAAGGTAAATCTTTTGATGAGATAGTGAAGGATGTTAGTGTTGAGAAAGAGGCTATTTCAAATCCGGGATTACAATATCCAAGTTTCTCTGATTTTCGAAGTTCAGGGGAAAATTCAGAGCCCAAAATAGAATTCAAAACACTGGAATGTAACTCTGTACCATTAGATGATAATTCACTTCAAATTTTGAAGGAGGAAAATGCAGAAAATTTTCAAGAAAATGCAAACTGCCTTCCCCTATGTTTTTCCTCACTCCTGAGAAAACATTGCCAGCAGATTGTAAACAGTAAGAAAGAGGAATGTTCTAATGTATCAGTTGAGGAGAAAAAGGATGATACAAAAGCTGATCTAGAGGTACAATCACTGAATCTTTTTCAAGGCCAAATATCAAATGAAATCTCGAACCCTGAGACAGGAGATGAGTTGATTCATTTTGATTCACTGCCTTTATGCTTTAATTCATTTCATATTTTGAGAGGGAATATTGGTCAAATTTTGGTAGAAAGTCATAGAGTAAGCGATGAAGTATCAATACAGCCCATGACACCCTCATCTAAACCATTATATGACCCAATAGCTGATATTTTGGATGGTTTGTGTTCTCAAAATCATTTTCCATTTACTCGTAATGATTTCAAGGACTGTTATGATATGGATATGATCAGACAGTTAGCCCCAATGTCTTTTTCGATAGGAGTATTAGAAAAAAAAACCCATCGGATCAAATACAAACATGTTTCGAGTCACTTGAAGACATAGAAAGCACATGTGTGGCACCTGGTCATGAGGTTGAATTGATTGATTCAGAATGCCAAGAAATATTCCAATTCTATATTGATCCTATAGGTGTCTATATGGAAAACTTTTTTATCTCAGAACAACCATACTTTTCCAAAATTTATGTTGCTCTGCCGATTTATCAAAATCCCTATGATGATGATCAGGCTCACAATCATTTTCAGATACCCTTAACTAACCTATTGCTAAATCGGGTGAAAAACATTGAAAGGGCCAAGGTACCAGATCCAACCTTTGACTAGTTATACTGGATATTTCATATTGATTAAGAGCAAGCATTCTCAGGTTAGAATAGGATGTATGTATATAAATAAGATCATCAGATCATCATTTTTATCATATTTACAGTATCCAAATAAGCTTGCTAGGCAAGTATGTGGTTTATTTTGTTTTATGTTTTACTTCAAAGACTCAGTCAAGGTCAGAATGGAAAATCAATTGATTTTCAGTCACTAAGGTGCAAGACAGATCAAGATATAGGTTGTGAGATCATCCTAATAGATAAGGCACTGATTTACGAATCTAGAGATCTGAGATTCTTGACACCTCCTCAGGAGTTGCCATCCCCAATTGGAGCCTATGTTAGTGTCCTATAACGATAGGAGATCTGATGATTCAGATATTATTTGTGGGTCTCATGATGAAGTTCCTGGTTTGCTGGCCTGTTATCTCCTCAAATAAGTTTTCCAAACTTATGTCATTAGGTGATAGGATGGTCATTAGATGAAGCATATTTAAAATTTTAAGTTAAAAAGTCTTTAAATTAAGTTCTAGACTTGTCTTTTCAAGAAATTTTGAATCTCTACTTCAAATGTAAAAAATCTAAAAAAACAGGTTTTGGTAGCTAAGGACTAGTTTTCAATGCGTCATAAGCTATCGAAAGATTTCACTTTCAGAAGCTAAAATAGTAGTTGCGGGGCGCTCTAAGCTACCGAAAGCACATAAGACTGTAAATGGTCAACACATCAAATTAAAGTTCTCAACCGTCAACTATGTGTGCCATGATGATTTATTAGCTGTCGAAAAGAACTAAAGGAGATGATATTGTGATTTGGGTGATCCATGTTTGGTTATAATGATTTTTTATGGTGTTTTATTAACCGTAAACCTATAAAATCTAAGACTCTTGCCATTATTTCAGATTTTCCATAATCCAATATCCTTTGCCATCCTTTCTTTCACTTAAATGATCAAATGGCTCACTCTTTCTCTCCTGATCCAGTGTTGAATTACCATTATGATTTGAAACTCTTTGTTTGCCAAATGTATTTCAAAAGCTGATTTTCCATTGAAATATCTCCCTCATATCTCGCATTTTCTTTTGATGAGCCTTAATTTATCCTCCATCAGCGCTTTTTGTCTCCCCAAGCTCAATTCCACTGTATTGTAGGTGTTGACATTGTTTTGCAGATGAAGAAGGGAGGAGCTCTACTCAGGAAAGAGCTCAATGATATAGCATATTTGGAATCTCATCCTGAGATTTGCTAGATGTTCAGAGATGCTAGATGCTACAGGTATTGTGAAAAACTCCAAGGATTTCACCAAGGAGTGGCTAAGTCATTTGCCTTAACCTTTGATGGATCCAAGGCCAAGGTGGGAACAATTGAGATGTAGTTTGATGAGGCCATTATTGCAAAAGCAACAGAGTTACCTGGGACTAGTGAAAGATGGTTTAAAACAACCATTACTAAATACATTGAGTTCAGCTCTTATCTCAAGCCTAAACACAAATGCATTATCTAGCAGAAGGATACTCCTAGGGTTTACCTTGAAGAGAAATGGCAAGACTTGCTCAAGGCCATTCAGGTTTACATTACATGTGAAGGTAGATATGGTAGAGTAATTCTCTACCATTTCAAGCTCATGAACCATTTTACTTGTAGGTGTTCTTTGAACCTGTCCTTCTACCTCCATAAGAGTTTGACAAAAATGAAACAACCAAGTTCAGGTCAAGCCTAGCAAGGTGCAGGGCAAGCTTTTCCATCACAGTCTCATCAAACTCATAGTGCTTGAACAATTGAAAAGGAGGAATAGAAGTTGGGAACATCTTCTTTTCTGGGGTGAATTTGAACCAGAACCCCAGCCTAGGGACAAAAAGAAGACTTCATCCACTAAATCTTCAACATCACAGAGTAGTAAAAGGAAAAGAAGAGCAATTTCCCTAGTAATGGCAGAGGAGCCAACCTCTTCTTCTAAGTCCAAGAGAGCCAAAAAGATGCTCAATTTCATTCAAGATACAGAAGGGACAGCTAGTGCCCCTCACAAAATTGTCTTGAATCTTCCTTATACAGATTCAGAGGAGGATTTAGAGTTAGTGGAAGGAGAGATTCCTGAACAAGCTGCTCCTAAAGAAGCACCTTTTTCACCAAAGGTTCTAGACCTGGAGATTCCTGAAGCATCGACAAGCAAATCAAATAAGTCAGCATCAAGAAATATCAAAAAGATTGAAAAAGAAGTCATGGAGATAAGGCTACTAGATAGGGTGGTTAAATCCCAAAATGAGACTATCAAACAGCCATCATCAGAGGTAAGAAATTGTTTCGAAAGGCTTGCTAAAATGCATATTAAATTGGAAAAAATAAATCAAAGGGTGCTCGAAGAAAAAAATAAGTTATACAATATGGTTAGATGTTTGAAAACTAAATTGATTCTTAAAGATGCCAAGCTTGGGCTTAGAAGATCTAGCAGAGGTTGCAGAAAACCTAAATGAAAAACCTTCAAGATTAAAGCTCTGAAATAATTCCAGTTGTTGAAGTATTGTGAAGCTTTTGTAAAACTGTGGTTTTGGCAACTTATTCATTTTCCTCAAGGCACTGTTAGTTGCCGAAAGCTCTACTTTCGACAGCTAATCCTACTCTATTTTATACCTGTAAGCCACCAAAAACACAAAAACTAGCAAGATGCTCATCTTTTTTCTCAGATCAAAGATTTTTGTTTCCAAATCATTTGGAAGGGGTTCCAAATGAAAAATAAATATTAAAAGGATACAGATCATCATCCTCTTCCATTTTTTGAGGTAGATGCTAAGGCTAGAAGGTTAAGTGGCTTTTCAATTTTTGGTAAAAAATTGCTTATTTGTTAAAACGGGATTTCGAAATGCTTTGTCATCACTTTGAAAATTATTGAAGATGTCAAATATTGTTGAAGCTGTCGAAGATTTTTGAAGATTTAGATTTTAAAAGTTTGACCCTTAAATTAGGACTTGATCCTACATATCATACTAGTTTTGATTTTATTCTATTTTAAGTATTTCAGATCCATTTTTATAGGATCTGGAACTGTTATGTGAAGGCTATAAAGCCTATGACTATTAGAAAAATATGGTTCGACTTGGGGGGACCTGAATGAAAGGATGGCCTGGAAATGTCATCACCTACTGTAAAAATGCTCAAAGGATGTAAGTGACTGTAATGGATAAATACAAACACACTTTATTTCTAGATCCTTGTGTCATTTTTTTGTGGTGAAGTTTTCTTTATGTAAACTGTCATTCTCTTGTTTATCATATTTTTTTTATTTTCTTCTTGCTTATAAGAAGAGTATGATCAGGATTTGTCTTGGACACCCTGATCTGGCTTAAAAACAATGTTTATGTTTTCTTCTAAAGATTGAATGCAGAATTCGGATAAACTATGCTCTGCATTTGAAATGATCCTTAATCTTTTCCTCCTTCCATCTCACAAATTATAAGGATCCACTGATGTGACTGCCTTTCCTGTTGGATTACTGAGAGGGGGGGTGAATCAGTAATAGAGCAATTTAATCCCTTTTAACCATACAATCCAAGTGCTATATCAATGAAGCATTATTATCCA
>CBVK0103439198.1:11982-25051 GCA_900067695.1 Picea abies | reverse complement strand
CTTTTATGAGTTCCACAAAGTCTCTTGAATCCTTGATGTATGAGTCTATTATGCCGACTAATGGTCCTAGGATCTTTGCCACGTACTTGGCTAGTTCATAGGTTGGGAAACCGATTGTGTTAACAATTGGTCTTGGAGGGGCTCCTTCTTTGTGGATCTTAGGGAGTCCATATATTCTAGGGGTGATTAGGCAGCTTGGGGTTAGTTGTTTTTTTAACCTTTCATCGAGGTTGGAAACTTTTATGGCCTTCTTGACTTCCTTGGTGACCTTGATATTGGGTTGTTGTCTAACTTCTTGTAACTACTAGTCGTGGTGAAATGCTCCATCATTTTGGTGTTGTAATCTAGTTTGTTCATGACTACTATAGCCCCTCCCTTATCCGCCTCCAAAATTACAATGTTATCGTTATTTCTGAGGTTATTGATGGCTTCTTGCTCCTTTTTCCTCATGTTATTTTTAGGTGGTTTTGCATTCTTGAGGGCCAGGGCGCAGTGTTGCCTAATGGCATCCTTATCTTCTTCATTGAGGTTTTTTATGTTGCAGACTATGTTTTCTACCGGGACGGTTTTCGGAGCAATGGTGAAACCTAATCCTTTCTTTAGGATATCTATTTCTTCATTGTTTAGATCATGGTTGGATAGGTTTATGACTTTCCTGTCATCGTTTGTTGTAGTGTTTCCACTGTTGTTGGTCGCGTCCCTTTTCGTTGTGAGTCTTTGTAATTTTCTTGTGTGGCGATCGTTTGCCTTACGTCTATCTCCCTCTGCCTTTAATGCGGCGTTGGCATCCATCACGGTCCAGAGGTCCGTACGTATTTCGCACGCAAGCTGTAGGTGAAGATCCAGGACTTTTCTTGATAGAGCATCCAGTGATGCACGTGCTCTTCTTATTTCTCCCCGGACTAGGGCACGACTGAGCCGTACAAACGCTTTGTAATTCCATCTACTACGCAGTTGGTGATTAATGAGGGAAAAAATCGGGGTAAAAATATTATCTCTGCATTTTTTGAGAAATCGAGATCAGCAGCTCGTCTAATGATTTTAGTTCGTAGGTTTTCCACTAAACGGAAATCGTTCCAGGTTTCCTTTCCGTATAGGGAAGATATTATTGTTTTCAAATTTCTGTGGTGAGGAGTTTCGCAGGTGTTATCTAGATAATCCACAGTTGGTGTCATTTTCGTCATTGACGTTTCGAATCCAAAACGGGATTCATCATCAGGACTAATCGTCAAATGAGAGCTAGTTGATCTTCGTCAATTAATACTTTAAATGCAAGACAATTTTAATTTATAAATTCTTAACCAAGTAGACTATCCTAATTTTGGAGTTTAAGCAAGAAAGAAAACAAAAGTAAAAACAATCAAATTAATAAATTAATAAAACTTAATAATTATTACCTAGATATGGATGATAGTAGTATACATACATGTATATAAAACTAGGGTTTTGAAAGTGATTAGGAGGCTTTAATTATTTACTCTTTTAAGTTTTAATCATAACTAGTTATTAGAATGATTAAATATGAATAATAGTGTTATTTCTGATTAGGATGCATTTAAAAGGATTGAAAACAATAAAATCAATAAATTAATAAGTCAATAATTAATACTTATTACGTAAGTGTGGATATCATAACTAGGTGTAAATATTGATAATAATGTGTATATATATATATGTATGTATGCTTTTAATTATTTATTCATTTAGGGTTTGTGCATTAGGTTTTTAATCATAACTAATTATTAGAATTAATAGTATTAGTATATGTAGTAAGGGTTATTTATGATTAGGGTACAATTTTAATATGATTAGGATATTAATATCATATGATTAAATATGGGTGATTAAGATGCATTAAATTAATAAGTCAATAATTAATAATTAATCACTAAGTGTGGATATCATAACTAGGAGTAAATATTGATAATAATGTGTATAAATATGTATATAAATATAGGGTTTAGGAGGCTTTTAACTATTTATTCATTTAGGGTTAATGCAATTAGGTTTTAATTATTTATTCATACTAGTTGTTGACAAACTAAAACTACCCATATCATTAGCCATATTCATGAGTGTCATAGGAGACATAGCTTATGTAAGATTAAACTCAAAGATTTGATCCTCCTAGATTGGTTCTTGAAGTCCCTTTTTCTTGTTATCACCAAAGATGTGGCTACCACCATGCCTAAAATAGAAGAAGCCATTTTAAAGGCCCAACAATTTGACCTTATTTATGCCCAATCTAGGTGTATATACATTGTTATTCCCAATTCTCCTCATACTCATTCAAATGAGCAAAATACACTCAAGGCATCCCATGATGTTGATGATGTTATAGGGTCTATTTACCAAGCCTCCAATTAATTTGGTTAAATGAATTTCTCCATTGGTATTAGCATGTATCGTAACCATTATGGTGGAGCCAATACCTCGTATAGCTAAAATTCTTATGGGTACATATTGATATCCCATATTCATCTCAATGTCATGTATGATGCATCGTTCTCTTCATCTCAATTAGGTGCCATTGCATCCTATATTGTGCCTCATGTGCATCCTCATGTGAGTGTCCCTTCATGTAATGGTCCTTAGTGTAATGATGCTTCCATGTCATATGTTGGGCCCCCTCATAAGAATCCACATTATCCTTTTCTTGGTCCTCTATTGGTATCTTCAACCCCTCAAGCTACGTTGCATTGATCTTAGACCAATATAGCTTAGCTTGATCCTCATTAATAAAGCCAAGATTTTTCCCAATAAAACTTAGCTAAACCCCAAAATGATCATAATAAAGGGAAGAAGAATAAGGGGAAGAATAAGATCTAGAACCAAACCAAGGGACTGAGGGAAATCCACCAAATGCTCTTGTTAATGTTGAGGGAAATCCTAATCCCACGGATCAAAACCAGGATCCAAATAATCCAACTAATCAAGGGAAGAGTAGTTAACTTAGGACCAATCACCCTTGCACTATTTGTATCACCTATGGTCATTGTACTTATCATTTCCCTCATTTACCTAAGGTTCATTGCTTATAAGAAGCAACTAAAGTTAACGCTAACCCCACACATGGGCAAGGTGGTACTTAACCTAGTCACCCTCTTGCTTCTTAGTCACAAGTATTGCAAAACCCCTTCCCATTGTAAGGGTCTATAGCTACTCACCAAATAGCGTTGCCTCCTAATCAACCATCTGAATCTACTCCATCTAGATACCCCCCTTTCAAAACATTTACATGAACTTTATGGATATTAATATTTTGACTCATAGCCAAGAATATGGAATGCCTCTTGAACCCCTTGTTCCAAAATGAGATGATACTCCACCCTCCATTGGTATTCCTTTACAAATCTCACAATGTAATGTTGACCCTACACTTAAAGTATCAAATATACCTTTACATCGCACTACCAATAATATGCATGCAAGAGCCATTCATAATTATAGTATTGTAGATGACTTGGCTCAATTCCTTGCCGCCATGTTAGTCATCAATGTTCTTCAACACTATCCATTATAGTGGAAGTCCTTAATATCCGCTTTGGGTGTCATATATCCTTCAAATGCTAGGTTGATTACCTTTGACTTAGACAAAGCAGAGCCTCGACTCTATTCTAGTTATAATAAAAAACTTTATTGTTCACCATCGTATGACTGATGAAGGTGCATCCACATGTGCCATGTCCAAGCATATAAAGAAGAAGCTAGGTTCTCTTTATCTAGTTCCACTAACATTCACCCTTCATTCTTATGATGTCCTTCTCAACCTTAAGGGATTTTATAAAAAGTTCATGTTGAACTTGCTAGAAAGACGATCATGATAGATATTGAAGTTGTAGATGCCCAAATCGACTATAATATTCTTCTTGGTTCTACTTATATGTATTCTATGAAGGTGATTGTCTCATCTGTTTTCCACCTCAGATGTTTCTAAATCATGGAAATATTATGACGTTAGATCAACTTACATATTATGATCCCAAACCACAATCTAACCCAAATAATGTCTTTCCTACTTTTGAAGGTGGTCAATACATGCCTTTGTTCATTGGAGTGGGTGTCAATGTCTTTAGTTCCATCATCAGGAGGGATTCCCTATATGGGATCTCCCATTATGAAGATTCATTTCCCATTTCCTTTTCCCACCTCCCGGAGTAGTTGGGATCACTATGATGGCCACATTGAATCTCCCTATGCTTACTTTGGGCATTCTCGTTTGGTACCTCAATCTTCCCAATCCAACTTCCTCCTTGGCACCATCTCACCATTTAGTCTTAACACTTGTGAAACATGCAAGTGTTCCCTCATCGTCAACCTTGAAATCACTTAAGAAACACATCGCTCATAATAAGGATGAAAGAGGCAAAATGGTAGATGGGGGAAAGAACAAGAAAGTTGCAGGCATTGGTACTCCTAGGCTGGCTATGGCCACTTCAACCACCATACCTACTTGAGTAATACCTCCTTGTTCTCTTTGCGATGTCACTAACCATGCCAAAAATAAGTGCCCTACACTCCTAGAGTTATAGAAGCTTCTTCACCCAATGGAAGAAGTTTTAGATGCCTCTATCCTAGTGGTGGAAGTCATTCTTCCTTATTCCACAAAGAGGCACAACAATTATTTATACACCAATCATCCTTGTTCCTTGTGTGACACATTTGCCCATTATTCCCATCATTGTCCTGAATTTCTAAAGTATCGGGATACCCTTGCATCTCTTTACTAGATTGATTTTATGACACGAGTGGTGATTCCACCTAGTATAGAGGTTGTAAATTATGTATCCATTTGCTACCTTTCCAGTTTAGTGGTATCTTCATCCTATGACCATTCTTCATTCTTTTCGGACATTCATACAAGCACTCCATCAGTGGCTTCTATTCCCTTAACCTCGCCATGGGTGGAGCTATCTTCCACGTGTTCCATATAAGCATTAGTTGGTGTTTCTTATGTGAGCCATACCTTAAGAATCTATGTTATCGATAGAGTTTATGACCTTAAAAGTATTACTGCTTCAATGACCTCCACGATCGTACCCAAATCCACAAGCTCTAGTGACCATACTTTTCATTCATATGAAGGTATTCTCGAAGCCATGACCACCCTTGATTCTCCATGGGACGATATGCATAATCGTGATGATTTCCTCCATAGGGATGTTTTAACATTGAAGAATCCCTCCAACCAATATTCCATTGGAACCAAGAATTTTATCCCACCAAGAGATGTCAATTGGTTTAAAAATCCAATTCTTGCTTCTATTTGCCTTTGAGGAAGGAAACATGGACAATATTTCTCCCACGATAATAGTGAATATTTATATTACCCCCAGTGTCATTGAAAGCATCCTTTTTGGAGCCTCTTGTTCCCCTAAAGAAGTTGCCACCTATAAAGCTCCTTTTCAAAAAATTCATGACATTTTTGTGTGGTCATATTAAGAAATGCTCGAAGTTGATCATGCCATTGTTGAGCATCATATTCACACATGGCTAGATGCACCCCGTGTTCAACATAAACAAAGGCCTATTCATGATACCAAGGCTATGTGAATCAAAGTTGAAATCGACAATTTCTGCCAAGCTTATTGTATTCATCCAATCGCTTATACATATTGGGTGTTTAATCATGTCCCTATCAACAAGAGGCAAGGCACCATTCACGTTTGCAATCATCAATCAAATCATCAATGCTTGCATAGGTCATGAGGTCCTATCCTTCATGGATGGATTCTCAAGATACAATCAGATTTAGATTAGATTTTCCCACAAGATCAATACAAGAATGTCTTTACAATCCCATAGGAGACGTTTTCTTATTTCATTATGCCTTTTGGATTGAAGAATGTTGTGTTGACTTGGTGGTCAACACCTCCTTCAAGATTCGTGACATGGTTTAATAGCCTCCCGTGAATCTATTAACTCTAGCGGTTGTATCGAAAACTAGAATGTCGGCCTTTTGATTTAACAACAAACCTGGGCCAACAATTTGTATCAGAGCCAAAGGTTGGTGTTGATTACCTCAGTAGGTGTTGAGGGGGAGATTGTTGACTTGGTGATTAGTGCCTCCTTCGGGAATCGTGACATGGTTTAACAACCTCCCGTGGATACATTAACTCTAGCAGTTGTGTCAGAAACTAACAGGTCGACCTTTTGGTTTAACAATAAATGTGGGCCAACATGTTAGTGCTACCTTCTAGTATGCCATGTCATATTGTTTTCATGACTCAGTTCAAATCAACCTTGCTTATCTCTAAGATCTTATTGTTTGTTTGAAGAAATGGTCACAACACTTCAAAGAACTTTTCATTGTTTTTCTTTAGGTTAGAAGTATAACACTCACTTGAGCCCTCTCAAGTGTGTCTTTTGTGTTTTGATTGGTCATCTCTTGGGATTCATATTCTCCAAAAAGGGTATGACCACTAATCCATTGAAAGTTTATGCCATCCTCAAGCTTCCCCTTCCACAAACTCTACACTAACTGCAAAGTATCTAAGGTAAAGCCATTTTTCTTCATCGGTTTGTTCTAGATTATGCCACATGTGCTCATTGGTTCTTGTGATTACTATGTCAAGACATACCATTTATATGGGAAGACCAAACTCAATAGTCCTTTGATGCATTAAATCATGCACTCATGTATGCACCTTTGATTATCCCTCTTGATCACTTCGATAAGGATGATAGCCTCTATGTCTTTGCTTCACCTTTTACAACAATGGGAGTGTTAGTTCACAAGGAGAGGATGGCAGTTAGCATGTCATCTATTACGTGAGCAAGAACATAAATGGACCTTCTTTGGATTATAATCACGATCAGAAGTTGGCCCCAACCATCGTCTTTTCTATCCAAAAGCTTCATCACTACATCTTGCTACAAAAAACCAAGGTTGTTGCTAATTCGAACCCCATGCAGTAAATTTTGGGGTGTCGAGTTATTAATGGAAAATTTTCTCATTAGATTCTTATCCTCTAGAAATATGATCTTGAGTATACTTGTCCCAAGAATAAAAAATAATTAATCCTTTACGAGTTCATTATTGATCTTCCAATGAGCACACTATATCCTCCTCTTAATGACAATCTTCCTAATGAGCACCTTTTTGTTATTTTGGCAAAGAACCCTCGGTATGATGATATTTTGCTTTATTTGCACACTGAAAAGTTTGGTCCCCAACTTTCCCATGATGTTGGTGATGTATAGGTCACTAGGATCCTTGATATATCCTAATCGACAATGTCCTTTGCCATCGTGGGGTAAACACCATTCTATGCCATTGTCTCACTCACGAAGAAGTTGAATGGATCTTAAATGATTGTCATAGTGGCACATGTGGTGGCCATTCAGGAATGGCCATCATTTAGAAGATCATCTGAGTTGGTTATTTTTTGCCTTCTCTTATCATTGATTGCATCTAAACCATCAAGTGGTGTGATATCAATTTTACGCCCCCAAGGCTAGAGCTCCACTAGCTCTCCTTCACCCTGTAGACACTACTAATCCCTTTTGCAAGTGGGGGGTCAAATTTATAGAGAGTTTCCCTACCTCTATTGATGGTGACAGGTACATTATTATGGCCATTGATTATTTCATGAAGTGGTCCAAATCTATGCCAACCTTTCACAACACCACAGCCATCATAGCCCGTTTCTTCTTCAACCATGTTATTATTCACTTCGATGTCCATTAACAATTGGTCTATGACCATGGTTCACATTTTGAACATATACTCTTTCAAGAATTATATTTTCACTTAGGCTTCGTGCATGAGTTTTCTTCTCCCTACTGTCCAAAGGGAAGTGGCAAGTTGAGGTCATAAACAAGGTCCTCAAAACTATGCTCCAACAGGTCGTTGATAAGCACAAATCTAATTGGCATCACATGATGTTCCCCACTTTATGGGCATATAGGAAATCCATCAAGACTACCAAAAGGTTCATACCCTCTCATCTCGTTCATGACATAGAGGCATTTTTACCCATTGAGTGTGAGATCCCCTCCCTCCATTTGGTTATTAAACTTCTTCTTTATCACTAGTATTAAGCAAAGACTAGTTGCATTGGAGCAAGTGGATGAGGACTGTTGCATTGCTTTACGGAACAATGAGGCTACGAAAAATATTCCAAATCCCTATATGACTTCCAAATCCACCCTTACTCATTTTGTGAAGGTGATATAGTCCTTGTCTATGATCAAGCCCATCATATGTTAGGCCATGGAAAGTTTGAATCCTTATGGTAGGGCCGTTACATCATCAAACATTGTTTAGGAAAGGGGGAATATATGCTTGTTGGTTTCAATGGTGAACTCCTCAAGAATCCTCACAACGGGTTATACTTAAAGATATTATACCCTTAGGCTCGTAAGCATCATTCATTTTCATATGTATATACCTTTTCTTTTGATTATATTTTTGGTTTTGGTCTCACCTTTATATTCACACCTTATGGTTTGCTTTCATTTCTTTTTAGATGGTTCCACAACCTCTCTGTCACATTGATTGTGTCGATTGCACGAATCGCCACAATTAGAATCTTGCATTGGCAGTTTGGGCCATTTACTCTCTTTTGTATACATTGATTCAATCTAGTGGTGTTTGTGTTGGCACTGCTACCAACAACCATGTTAAATACAATGTCGTGATTGGATTAATTGCAAATGCCCACCAATTTGTATCCATCACCTTCATCTCCACTTTTTGTCACATAGTTAAACAATTGTTACAAGGTTTGTGATCCTTGCCTCTTTAGAAAATACATACAAGTTAGACAATTTGAAACCATTACATTCATTCATTTTCCCAAAAGTCACAATAGCTTTGTAGATCACATTGCAAATCAAATTCTAGATTGGTATTCATTATATTCATCATCAACAAAGTAAACATTGCATGCACAAAAATGACAACACAACCATTCAAACATGTAAATATGGAATCATCACATAATATTTCATAATATATATATATATATATATATATATATATATATTACAATTCATCTTTTCTTATTACAATTCATCGTTGAAACCCTCTAGGCGAAGAAAACCCAACAACTTCTTCTAGATAGATTATTCAACCAAGAACAATGCCAAGACAGAAAACAAATAGACCTTTGTTGTGTCTCCCTCTCTCTCCAAAACTTGTGCACATTTTCTCTCTTGTGCTTGAGTGAGATAAGTCGGTAAATGAGGCATCTAGCCCCTCTATTTATACACAAATGACTTTCCCTTTTAACTACTAGGGCCAACTTGACAATTGTCTCTTAATTACTTTTTGCATTAGCCACAATAGGGGTTGACTAGACAGTTTGACTTTATTTTACAATAAAGGCCACAATGGGGCCGACTTTACCAATACAACATAATAATATTCTTTTAGGTTTTTTGCATGATCAAATACAATAGGAGAATATCTTCTGCAACTACACATTCTTCAACACTCCCTCTTACCTAGGAAGGTATTCTTCGAGAACAATCTGCTTTTGCATGTATGTACACTTCAGCCATTGTCTTGTTGATTTTCACGAATCTATATATCATAATAAGTTATGCACTTTCACCAACCTTTCGTACTGGAATCTATATATCATAATAAGTTATGCACTTTCACCAACCTTTCGTACTGGAGTAACATACCAACCTACGTTGGGGTTACAAACCAGCTTGCGTTGGATTAACATACCATCCTACATTGGGGTAGCATACCAGCCTGTGTTGGAGTACCAACCTGCGATGGGGTAGTATACCATCCTGCGTTGGAGTACCAGCCTGCATTGGGGTAGCATACCAGTGTGTGTTGGGATAGCATACCATCCTGCGTTGGGGTAGCATACCAGCATGCGTTGGAGTACCAACCTACGCTAGAGTAGCTCCCACTACTAGGGATCTCATCACTTCCCTCTACTGGGGATCACATCTCACTACTGGAGAAAACAAGCTCCCACTACTAGGGATCTCATCACTTCCCTCTACTGGGGATCACATCTCACTACTGGAGAAAACAATCACTTCTCACTACTGGAGAAATCTTTCTAGACCACTCCAAGCTTGTCTCTGAAATACTCAAACTTAACTTTGGATAGGGGCTTGGTCAATACATTTGCTACCTATTCGTCGATGGCAATATATTGGAGCTTTACTGCTCCCTTTTGTACCATTTCCCGGACATAGTGGTACTTGATCTCAATGTGTTTTGACTTGTCATGAAACATAGGGTTCTTTGACAACTTCATACAACTCTGGTCGTCACATAAAATGCAAGTCGTCTCTAATTTGAGATCAAATAGCCCTGCAAGCAACTTTCTAAGCCACACTGGTTCTTTGCTAGCTGAGCACACTACAAAATATTTTGCTTCGATCGTACTGAGTGCCACACTGGTTTGCTTCCTGCTGAACCATTTAATCACAATTGATCCTAGACTAAAGCAACACCCGAATGTACTTTTCCGATCTACTACACTACCGGCCCAATCTGAATCAGCATATCCATGTAGGATTATCTCACGATCTAAGACATATATGAGATTGTAATCAATTGTACCCTTTAGGTAACTCAATACGTGTTTTGTTGCAACTAGGTGAACATGCCTTGGCTCAACCATATATCGACTCAAGGTGTTCATAGCAAAACATATATATGGTCTCGTGTTTTTCAAATACATCAGTGATCTGATCATCTGTCTATACAAGGTGACATCCATTGTTTATGAAGATGTATCACTTAGCAGCTTCAGATTTGTCACCATGGGCATAGGCATGGCCTTGTAATCCATCATATCGAACCTCTTCAAAATCTGTACTGCATATTTTCCTTGGTTTAGGAAAATCTCATTTTGTCTTTGCCATACCTCTAGACCTAGGAAGTAGTTCATTATTCCTATATCTTTCATGTCAAATTTTGCGGCAAGCTTCCTCTTGCTCTCAGGGATGGGCTTCTCTTCTCCTGTCAGAAACAAGTCATATACGTATAGCAATAGTATCACTGACTTCCATCCTCTACCTTGTAGTAAAGGTTGGGATCTGCTTTACTCTTGGTAAAGCCCAAACTCATCAGGAAGTTATCCATTCTGTTGTACCAAGTCTTAGGGGCTTGCTTCAAACCATACAAGGTTTTCTTTAGCCTACAAACATGTGATTGTCTGTCATGTGTCTCAAAACCATGTGGTTACTCCACATACACTTCCTCTTCTATCTCACCATTCAGGAAAGTTGTCTTCACACCCATCTGGTGTATCTTCCATTGCATTACTGCAACTACTATTGCAAGCACAATCCTAATGGAAGTGTATCTCGCTACATGAGCAAAAGTCTCCTCATAATCAGTGCCTTCTTTCTGGGAGAATCCTCGCACCACGAACATTGCCTTGTACTTTTCTATACTGCTATTTGTTGCATTCTTTATTTTGTAAATCCATTTTGAGCTCACAACTAATTTCTCTTGTGGTCTTGGAACCACATCCCAAACATCATTCTTCAAAATGGATTGGTACTCTTCAATCATGGCATCCTTCTATTCCTTCTTTTTTGTAGCCTCTTCATAACATGTAGGTTTTGCATCAATAATATCACTAAGGAGTGCCACATAACTGGAAAAAGGTTTTGGTTTCTTGCTTTCTCTGTAAGTTCCTTCTGGAGCACCGTATGTTTTTGCATCATGTATAATCTCACGGGCCCAAGATGGCCTCTTCTTTCCTCTAGGTGGATATGTGGGTCTTTGTGGCTCTACCATGTCATGATCTTCTATATCATGTTCTTCTAGTACAATATCATTTCTCATGTCTGCAACTCTTAGAGCTACTGATTCTTCATCATGGTCTTCATATGTACGATACTTCCTTGAATTGTTGAATGTTGCATCTTCATCGAAGTTAACATCTCTGTTGATCTCAACCTGTTTGTGACTAGGGATGTAGATTATGTATGCCTTCTATGTTTCATTCTAACCAACAAATATGCCCTTCTTTCCTGAAGGATCCAATTTGGATCTTTTGTCCTTGGGAACATGTATATATACTAGACAGTCGAATATTCTCAGGTGGTTGACTTTTGGCTTCTCTCCTGTGAACATTTCTTCTAGGGTCTTACTCCCAAGAACACGATGGGGTTTTCTATTCTACACATATACTACAGTCATTGTTTCTTTTGCCCATAGATGTTTCGGTAAGTTCTGATCATGAAGCATGGCCTTCGCTGCTTCCATTATGGTTCGGTTCTTTCTTTTTGCCACACCATTTAGCTAAGGATTGTATGGAGTAGAGAGCTCCCTCTTAATCCTAGCTTCCCCACAGAATGCCTTGAATTCATCTGATGTGAATTCTCCACCATTGTCTGACCTCAAGACCTTAATCTTCTTTCGAGAAAGATTTTCTATGAGGGTCTTGAATTCCTTAAATTTGCTAAACACTTCACCTTTTGTCTTCAAGAAATAAATTCAAGCTTTGCCTGAAAAATCATCAATGAAGGAGACATAGTATACATACCCATTGGATGAAGAGACATAGTATACATACCCATTGGATGAAGAGGTGGACATAGGTCCACATACGTCTGAGTGTATGATCCCCAATACGCCTTTGGCCTTGCTTTCATTGCTTGGAAATGGGCTCTTCACGCTCTTGCCTTTTGCACATCCCTTGCATATGCCTTCATGGTCCACTTGGATCACAGGTAGTCCTGTCACCATCTTGCTCATGATCGGTAATGCTTTATAGTGTATATGAGCAAGTCTTCTGTGCCATAACTCACATGGGTTTACGGTATTGTGAACCAGGGTTGTTTTTGAGTGTCCTTTCAATTTGTATAAGCCTCCCTCTAGGACACCAAATCACAATTGCATCATTGAAGGATTTTCCTTTTGGCCACATGAGAACTTCTCCATCGACAAATGAAATTCTGAAACCCTTCTCTTCTAGAGTTGAAATAGAGAGGAGATTCTTCCTTAACCCAGGTACGAGTAAAACATCTTTTATCTTCATCAATTTTCTGAATCCAACTTGAAGGAAGCTTCTCCTACGCCTTTGATAGGATACTGATAATCATCTCCAAGTTTCACTTTATGAGGTGAGTCCTT
>CBVK0103439198.1:0-11975 GCA_900067695.1 Picea abies | reverse complement strand
CCTTTGATAGGATACTGATAATCATCTCCAAGTTTCACTTTATGAGGTGAGTCCTTCTTGATCAAATTTGACAGAGAGTACAGGTATCCTATCATGTCCTTAGAAGCACCACTATCAATGAGACAAGTGTCACTTCCATGAGTGACAGTTCCTGAAAGGGATGAAATTAAAAGATATGGTTCAGTATCACTTTCTCCCTCTAGATCTTTAGATCTTATGAGATCATTCTCTTCTAGAATGTATTTCCACGCTTGGAGGTCATTGGATCCTTCAAGCTTTCCATCAAGCTTGAAACTAGTAGTCATCTTGCCCGGAACAAGTAAACAACAAATAAATTTTCAAGATATGGATCTAGAGCTTACCAGAGAGTTTTGCTAAACCAAGATGAATTTTTTGTCACAGGAACTGCAGCAGCTGCAACCAGACGTCCTGATCTAGGGTTTATGAGGAAACCATAATTTTTCAAATTTTGAATTTTCGAATTTTGATCCAGGGAAGTTATGCGCCTTGCCTAGGCGAGTTCCTAGGTGATATTAGATTCACCAACATCCTCCAACAAAGGGTAAAACGTCACTCTTAGGGTTTACGTAGAAACCCTAATTCTGCAGCAGCTGCAACACTGAAAACGGGATCTTGGAGAGGGTGCGTTGAGGCTAGGAAAGCCTTCATAAACAGTGAGTTGGTCTCTTTCACGCCTGCTCTGATACCATGTTGAGAATTTACTTATGCAGATAACAGATACAGTTCATCATTTTCTTATTACAATTATTTAGCACATTAACTGCATATACAAGATCATTGAAAGAGAGACAATCGCAGAAACAATATAAACGCGGATTTTCTCCTAGGAAACCCTCTAGGGGAAGAAAACCCAACAACTTATTCTAAATAGATTCTTCAACAAAGAACAATGCCAAGACAAAAAACAGATAGATCTTTTGTTGTGTCTCCCTCTCTCTCCAAAACTTGCGCACCTTTTTCTCTATCTTTTTCTTGAGTGAGATGAGTGAGTAAATGAGGCGTCTAGCCTCTCTATTTATACACAAATGACTTGCCCTTTTAACTACTAGGACCGACTTGACAATTGTCACTTAATTACGTTTTGCATTAGCCACAATAGGGGTTGACTTGATAGTTTGACTTTATTTTACAATAAAGGCCACAATGGGGCCGACTTTACCAGTACAACATAATAATATTCTTTTAGGGTTTTTGCATGATTAAATACAATAGGAGAATATCTTCTGCAATTACACATTCTTCAACACTCCCTCTTAGCTAGGAAGATATTATTCGGGAACAATTTGTTTCTGCATGTCTGTACACTTCGACCATTGTCTTGTTGATTTTCACGAATTTATATATCATAAGAAGTTATGAATGTTCACCAGCCTTCCGTATTGAAGTAACATACAATCATGTGTTGGAGTACCAACCTGGGCTGAGGTAGCACACCATCATGCGTTGGAGTACCAACCTGCGATGGGGTAGCATAGTAGCCTACGTTGGAGTACCAACCTCTATTGGGGTAGCATACCAACCTGCACTAGAGTACCAACATGCGTTGGGGTAGCATATCATATTGCGTTGGTGTACCAGCATGCATTGGAGTAGCATACCAGCCTGCTTTGGAGTATCATACCATCCTGTGTTGGATTGAGATGACACGATGTATGCCCCTATGTGGGGTGAGGATGCCCATGATATGGGTGTGGCCTTCCTCTCTGGATTGAGATGAGATGATGTGTACCCCTGTGTGGGGTGAAGGTGCCCATGTGATGGGTGTGTGTCAGACTCTAGATTGATTTGTTATGATGTGTGGTCTCCTTCCTTGTGGACTCAACTGATTCATGCTTGAGATGGTACTCCAAATGATTCTCTTGTGGACTCAGTGAGATAGAGATCTCTTGAGTAGGACATCCATGTGGTTGAGCACAGGTGGACGTGTCCCTAGTGGTTGAGCACTAGTCACAGAAACAAGATAGACACAAAGATTATCCTGGGAAACCCTCTAGGGAAGAAAACCGAACAACTTCTTCTAAATAGATTCTTCAACCAGGAACAACGCCAAGACAGAAAACCGATAGTCCTTTGTTGCGTTTCCCTCTCTCTCCAAAACTTGCGCACCTTTCTCTCGCTTATGCTTAAGTGAGATAAGTGTATAAATGAGGCGTCTAGCCTCTCTATTTATACACAAGTGACTTGCCCTTTTAACTGCTAGGGCCGACTTGACAACTGTATCTTAATTATATTTTACACTAGCCACAATAGGGGCCGACTTGATAGTTTGAATTTATTTTACAATAAAGGCCACAATGGGGCCAACTTTACCAATACAACATAATAATATTCTTTTAGGGCTTTTGCATGTTCAAATACAATAGGAGAATATCTTATGCAACTACATATTCTTCAACAAGCTAGCATTTCCTTGTCGTATATAGAATAGAGTCTCTCCGACTCATTGAGCTTCCTACTCTCAAAAACAATGGGGTGACCTCCTTGCATCAAAGATGCTCCAATTCTCACTCCCGACGCATCACACTCTAGAACAAAAGGCTGTGAAAAATAGGGAAGGGATAGAATAGGGCATGTGCTCATAACCTCCTTCATTCTCTCGAAGGTGCGCTGTGATTCCTCAGTCCACTGAAAAGCAACCTTCTTTGTCAGATCGGTGAGTGGCGCTCCCAACTGTGAAAACCCCTTTACGAACCCACGTAGTAACCGCACAACCCAAAGAATCCCTTCAACTCTGTGATGTTCTTTGGTGTTGGCCAATCCAGAATGGCCCTGATCTTCTCCTGATGTTGTTCATTGATGATGTGCCCCAAGTACAGGAGTTCTCTCTTACCAAATTCACACTTGGATTCCTTGGCATATAATGACTGAGTCTGCATAATGCTCAGGACCTCCTCCAAGTTTTTGCAAATGTTTAGCCCAAGTCTTGCTGTATATCAGTATGTCGTCGAAGAATACAAAAAGGTACTTCCGCAACTGTCCTCTGAAAATGTGATTCATACAAGACTGGAATGTGGCTGGTGCATTGGTCAACCCGAAAGGCATGACCAAGAACTCAAAGTGCCCAAAATGGCATCAGAAAATCGTCTTCTCTATGTCTTGCTCTCTGATGCTGATCTGATGGTAACCTAACTGTAGATCTATTTTGGTGAAGAAGACTGCCCCATGTAGCTCGTCCATCAACTCATTTATGTGCGGGATGGGGTACATGTTCTTGATTGTCTTCTTATTAAGGGCCCGATAATCTATGCACATCCTTAATGTGCCATCCTTCTTCAGTACCAGTACAACTGAAGAAGCGAAAGGACTCATGTTGGACTGATGTGCCCCATCGCAAGTAATTCCTTGATTGCCTTCTCAATCTTATCCTTGAATTTTTTAGGGTGTCTATAAGGTGCGGTGATCACTGGTGTTGCCCTTGCCTCTAATTCAATAATGTGCTCAAACCCTTTGTTTGGTGGTCTCCCTGGTGGTATCGGTCCAAATACTGGCTCATACTGACTCAGAAGTGCCTTGATCTCTGGATGATACTGCTCTCTTCCATCTGAATCTCTCTTGGTGGTAATCAAGCACTCGACCGCATATGCTACATCACCAAGTCGGAAGATCCACTCCATCCTCTTTGCTGACATTGCCCGGGGTGCTCCCATAGACATGCCCCTCAACACTACCCTCGACCCATTGGTGTCCCGGAAACTCATAGTCAAGGTCTAGTAGTTTACCCCAATCTCTTCGAGTGAATATCACCAGTGAATGCCCAATACTGCATCCGTGTCTGATAAGTCAACTACATAGAATGTATCTGTCATTGTGTAGTTACCTAGCTTGACCTCTAGGTCTGGAACCATATCCAAGCATGTCATGGTATACCCATCTGCCATGGCTACTGTAAACCCCTCAAACTCTTCAGTGCGTAACCCCCTCCGGGCTACTAAGGCTGCATCTATGAAGTTATGGGTTGCCCCATTGTCTACCAATGCTGTGATGCGATGTCCCTGTACGAGCTCTTTGAGTCTGATAGTGTTATACCTGGGTACTCCTGAGAGGGTTGCTATGGTACCCCCTTTCGTAATCCTGTGAGGTTTTGTCTCCCCCCTTGCTGGCGGTTCTACTTGTGGCTGGGGTTTCTTTGGAGGCTACTCTGGATCCTGTGCGTGCTCCTCCTTCGAGTCACTGCCTGCTACTGATCTGATCTCCTCCTCCTCCTCCTCCTCATTGTCTAACTCCACCTCAATGTAGTGGATCTATCTCTCGTCCATGCATCTATGGCCTGGGACCCACGGGTCTCTTTAAGAGAAGCAAAGCTTCTTTCTCATCAATTCCCTCCTGGTATCATCATCCATCTTGGGTTTGCCTTTCCAATCCCTCTGAGGATTCTTTTGATCCTTGTCTCTCTGTGGTACAAAGGGTTTGGTGAAAGTCTTGGATTTCTACACTGAGTCCCCCATGTCTTTAGCTCGCAGGATGGCCTCCTGTAGGGTGTGAGGCGTGAAGGCCTTAACCCAACCCCTCAATGGCTTCGTTAATGCCTCGGTGAACAACATCACCAACCTGTGCTCGGATATATTAGATACTGCCACGGCCTTCCGCTGGAACTCTGTGATGAATGCTTCGACTGACCCGGTCTGTATTAGCTGTGTCAAATCCCTGAATTGGAGTTTTAGATCCCTCTTGTCAAACCTCTCCATCAACTGCTCGGTGAAATCCAAATAAGATGTAATGCGACTGTGACCCAAGGTCACCAGCCCATGATACCACCACTCGTGGGTCTCCCCCTCCAAGTGTAATGTAGCGAAGCTGATATCTTCTGACTCCATCATCGGGTTAAGCTTGAAATATGTGTCAAGCTTTTGTACCCATGCCTGCGCTGAACATCGAGACAAACCGTTGAAAGTAGGAATATTCAACTTCCCCACCTTCTTGATAAAGTCCATGTTCTGGGGCTGCATGTTACCCCTCTGTGCCTCTCTGGGCCTGTTCCGGTACCTAATCGAATAGTAGTCCATCAAGCTCATGTCAGCGTGGAACTTTGGCCCCAGTGCCAAGTAGTCTCTCATGTACTCTGCAAACGGATTTGTCGGGCATGTCTGCGCCTGTTCGACCTGTCCCATCTGCTGCCCCTGTCATGTATGTCCAATTTGTTGTTCCCCTTGGAACTGCGAAAAAAGCGGTTTGGGAATCTTCCCCGCCGAGATATAGGTGTGAGTGGGTGTCTGGTGTCCACTTGACCCTACTAGGTTCCCACTGGATCTACCTCCATGATGTCCCATGGAACCACTCGCTCCACCTGCTATAGTTGCACTCGTCGTGCCTATACTGTTCTGGATCAGCTGTGTACTGATTGCCATTTGTGTAATGGCGTGCATCATATCCCGTTGCCCTCTGGCAAGATCGTTCAACATAGCTTGGGTACTGTCGTAAGTAGCCTCTAGGCCTTTCCCCTTGCCCTCTAGAATATCATGTCTGTCACCCATCTTACCTCCTAATTCGGCCTCTATATCAGAACTGATATGATCTCTGTCTTTGGCTTTGTATCTGAATGAATATGGAAGGGAATGTAGTCTCTCCTGTTTCTGTCTCTACTATGACCACTACGGTACTGAATGTACTTGTCCCCGATGTCAGTACCTCAAAATATTTGGCGATATACTCCCCTCCATTGTGTGATCTCAATGCCTTGATCTCAATAAGAGTTTTTAACTCTCGAAACCTATTAAAGACCTCACCCTTGGTCTTCATAAATTTATCTAGGCTTTTTTGGAAGAATCATCAATGAAAGTAACATAATAAAGATTACTTAGTCAAGAAAGCTATGACATAGGTTCATAGACATCTGAATGAATCAAATCAAGAATCCCTCTTGATCTGTGCTAATTGCTTGGGAAAGAAACCTTGGCATGCTTTTCGAGTGCAGTTCCCTTGCACACTCCTCTTCTCTTTACCTTGAAATTAGGAAATCCAACTACCATATCTTTTAGAAGAGACAAAGATCCATGGTTCAGGTGACCGAATCTTCTGTGCCAAAGCTCACACAGATTGTCACAGCTAATCAACAAGGCTCTCTTCTTCATGGGATCTGCTAGCAATTTGTAAATTCCACCATGTCTAACTACTTTTGCACTCCCACATTGTATTCACATTGGATGTATCCTTTAGTCCCATTGACCTACTTTTGTGGTCATTTGTTGGACATTAATAAAATTATCTTATCTTATCTTACTTCCTGATCATTAAACTCAGTCCTATACTTCAAATATATTATACAACAAATTGAAAGTATATTTTGTCATGTCAGGAACATATGATATCTCATGTAGCTCCAGAACTTCTCCTGCTGGCATGCGAAATGAGATAGAACCCAACCTAATTACTGGCTACTTACCATCATAACCAAGCTCCACCTGCAAGCTAGTATCTTGTTATTCTTACTTGAAGAAGGCCGATCTATTTGCTATCATATGTTTTGAGGCTCCATTGTTAACATACCACCCAACACCTGAAATTGTGTTGGTGGAAAGGCATCCACACTTGAAGCCTTTCCACTGCCTGCAAACTGTTTCTATTGCTGTTGCTGCTTACCCTTCCCCTTTCTTATCAGGACATTGGGAAGCATGGTGATCATGCTTGTTGCACTTCAAGCACTTGATATGATTCAAATCCCTCTTCTGTTAGTTAGAAGACACTTATTCTTCTTGAATCCTTCTTCTTTTGACATTGCTTGGATTTTTCTTTCTTTCCTCCTTTACTTACCTTCCTGATGAGGGCTAGGTATCGTACATCCTCATAACTGGTTGAAACTGTCTCTAATATCATCTCCTCGACAAAGGCAGGTTTTGAATGAAGGAATATTCTCAGCACATACACACTTTATAAAATGATGCCAAGATGGACCAAATCAATCTGACTGATCCAAACTAGCTCTCTCTTCTACCTTGTCACCAACCGTAGCTAGTCGATCTCTCAACTCTACGATCTTCATCAAATATCTAGCTACTGTATTAGTCATGCTTATGCAGGTACTGGTTAATTTGTTCTTCAAGAGCATTCTCTTGGACGTGTTCTCACTCTAGTACAAGGTAACTAGGGCAGTATACATCTCTCTGGCCTACTTCTTCTTTGTGATTTGAGGGATTGGATGATCCTTCACTGAAACTGGAACGATTCATTTCTCTTCAATCGATTTCCTATTATGCTCGACCAAATCCTTGGTATCTATGGGCAGTACGACTTCCTGCCCCATAAGGTACCACAGTTCAATCTCTTCCAATAGATTTTGCAGTCTGCACTTCCATGGAACAAAGTTGGAAGCACCCTCCAACATGTGACAATCTTGGAGACTGTGATTGGTCATGATTGCAACTCTTCAAACAAACGCAAAAACATATCAGCAACAATGAATCAAATCTGCAATCTCTTACAAGTGCAAACCACTATGTGAGAATTTATCTTCTGCTATGTATTTTGACAGTGAACAATATCCCTGCTTCATCATTTGGTATCAGAGCAGGGATACTGCTCATTGTTTTTACGGTTATTAAGCTTTGGAAAAATAATTTCTTAGTACAGGTAATTTAATTTCAAAGCAATAATAGATTTAAGTTTGAACTAATTCTGAATATGGGATACCCCAATTTCCAAAGACTGCAACTCTTCTAGTCTTCCAAAATCCTAGAAAATATAATTGAGTCTTTCTTGTCTTGGATTCTATAATAACATAAATTGATTTTCTGGGGCTGATCCTAAAAAGGCATGATCAACGGTCGGTGATTTATTCTATGTACAAAATGATAACTCCAAAAACAACTTCTTAAATATTGATTGGTGACTGGTAAAGTTAAGTAGGAAACCTGCATAATGAAATCCTAATAATCCTACCTCTTGAGCAAATGTAACAGATGGCATTAATGATCCATGGATTCATCTAGCAACAAGGCTTTCTGTCTGACCCTCTTTCCTATTTCTGAAATTGACATTTTGTTAATCAGGAATACCATTAGTAGTCACAAATGCCTGACTAGCCCTACACCTACCTCCAATTTCTAGTCACACAAAGAAGAATATTTTTCCTTGGCCTCATGAGCTTTGTTCCTTCCAAACTGTCCAGATAAGATTGATTTCATAAACAGACCTCCAAGGAACTTGGATATCATACAACTTCCAACACTTGAGTTTTGCATGATGTTCAGGCTTGATTTTGATAAAATGATTATGAATTTATGATATTTGATTTTCAATTTGATATTAATATATGGGCCTCAGTTGACTAATCTAGAAAGTATGGATTTCGCGAAATGAAAATCTGAAATTTAAATTTTGAAATTTGATTTATGTCATTATTCATATGATTAATTTATCATTTAACATCTCAATGTTTCATTGTTTCAAATGATAAATGATAAATTTTCATTGTTCGAAATTTGTTTACATAGGGAATCTGAAATTCAATTTGATTTCAAATAGGAAAATTACATGTGGGATGTATGAATCTATGATTCTATAGACTATGATTCATTGATTCTAAAATCTATGATGTAATTGTTATGATGTATACAATATGATTTATGATTTTATCATTGATGATTGATCATTGAGTTATGAATCATTTGAAAATCCATGATGTTATGACTTAATTTGAGTTTTCGTTTCTTTGTTTTTAAATTTTCATTATGAATTTAGAATTTCAATTTTTTAAATATATATTTATAAAAAAAAATTAGGGTTAGGGTTCCAAATTCCTGATTCCTAATTTTGGGATGAGTGCTGCACCTGCAGCAGATCCATGGGTTAATTTGTTCACCCTCCTTTGATAGTATCTTTTTGTTTTAGGTATTTGATGAACAATGCCTTGTGAAGAGCTCCTTGTAGAGTACCTCATTGGCACAAATTTTTTATGTGGAGTCGCTAGACGAGTTTTTATGATAAACCCTAAGATTTGTGCTCATCCATTGTTGTGAAGTTTTACTTCAAATTTTTAGGAAATGGACTTTATCTCGACAATGACGCCAAAATGTTGCCAATTGACTTAATCTACAATGTCCAAAGGTAGTGCAAGCCTAACTCGAGGGTTATCATTGTCACCTCAATAACTCCTCTTCTCACTTACGGCCGACTCTTCCTCAGCACAAGGGGGGTGTCCCTAAGATTAGGATTACTAAAGCTTTATACAGTTAGGTTCAAGGTGATATGAAGAATGGCCTTAGTAAAACCGGTATTTTATATGATTTATTAAGTTTATTTTAGAGGTGGTTGATGGGGAAAGACTAGTGCCAATTATCCAATAGGGCATATGGAGTCATGAAGTAACTATGGGTGCTGTTTATGGATGACAAATGGGAGTAATGATTATTGTAATAACGTGCAAAAAATTACTAGTAATGCAGAATTTATGTGGCTGAAAATGAAAGAGTAAAGGCCCTTCCAAAGGTGCCCTCCTATGAACATGCAATAACGATAAGAGGAGATCCTACTCTTAGCTGAAAATCAATAACACATCCTTCAATGAAATGACATCTCATAGATCATTCAACCAAGAAGTAAAACACCTTAGATAGAATGCACCCCATCCAAAGGTCCTTTTCAAGTGACAAATCTGCCCCTCAGCTTGAAACTCCTATTGGGACAGCATTAAGCATTAATTCTAGCACATAAATCAAAATATGGAATATGGGTTGCCACACATGAGAATAAACTTCACCAATCACATTGCCATAAAAGAGATCTTCAATACAAAGCCAAAACCAAGAGAACGTTGTTTTCTCAAACCATCAACCCCCAATACAATAGGAGGAGCTCATCTTATATAGATTTGGAGTTCAAACCCTCAAATAAAATAAAAATATCCATGAGTTAGATCCTAGATCTCTCCTAGGGAGGCATAAATGAAAGTATCCTCCAACTACCTCTAGACAAGTCAAAAACCCTAGAGAAATGAAATAATAAAACAAATGGACCAAATAGTGGAAATGTCAATTGTCCATCTCTCATGCAAAACGCCTCTTTGTTCTTGGGCAGTTTGTCCATGTAAAACCATCCATAGAACCATATAGATTAGCCTCCAAAAGTGTGCTCTCCAAGAATCCTCCAAAAATTGTAGAAATTTCCAACCTTAGGTGATTGCTGTCCTTATGATCTCAATTAACAAACAAATTGCTGAATTGTTGGAAATGTAAATAGTGAAGGCATAAAACAGTTTCACACATACTCATGTAATTTCTCCTTCAAAATCAGTTTTTCATTCATTTGACAAAGCTTACAAGGTAACCTCCACAGTCTGCTAAAAGCAATAGCTGCACGGTTATCAAAATCACCCTGAACACAGGTGTATGGTTTGCCTAAAAGAGGGTACAGACCGGTGAAAAGAAAAGATAGCAACAGATTGTTGTACGACCCTGCTATAAGGTTGTATTGCTTTTTGTATGTTCTATATGGACTGTACAGATTAGTATGGTTGTACGACTATACTGATTTACGGCTGCACAACTGTACCAATCTGCGGTTGTACCGCCGGATGCTGTAAGCCTCTTCCTCCTTCCTAAATCGATCTTCTCTCTCTCTCTCCTGGTCTCTCAACCTTGTTCGACTAAAACTGTGTTTGAACCCTCTATCTTGACTTGTCTTTATACTTTTCGTTGAAACCTTAATCTACCAAAACCCTAATCTCTCGGTGAGTTCTACGGTTGAGATTAATCCTAGTTGTTAGAATTTTAAGGGCAGAAATAGTAAACTAGTTGGAAACAAGATTTCTTTAAATTTCAAAAATCATTAGCTGCTGTAATTATGACCAACAAAGCATCCTACTGTAATTATGACCAGCAAAGCATTAAAATTCTGATGCATAACCTCACAGCATTAGTGAGTAAATTACATACACAACCCAGATCTGAGTATTACCATAGCTGTAGAAAAGAACAGATGTACCTGATTAGCTGCTGTTACCTTCCTCCAATGTATGCTCAGAAAAGCTTAGAAAATCATGGATAAAACCCTCAGGGTAGATCTCATCATGATCATAGGGACAATGTCAAGAAGGACTTTTAGGTTAGGAAATCAAAACCAAAACTCAGCAAGCTGGAAAACTACAGTCCAAACCACTGTCAAGTATTAGGGTTGAAAACAAAAATATTACTGTCCAACCTAGGTCTGGAAAATAAAACCCACAATCAGCATTAGGCTGATTTAACACATTCAGCCCAAAAGCACAGATGCCCACTTCAAGTAGAGACAAGTACCAATGATCCAAGATCAACCTTAACAAACCATTCACAAAGCATAAATACCAAAGCGGCTGACTGGGACGAGCAAGGCGGCTGGTTGAGATGAGCAAGGGGGCACCAACAAACCAACAATAGACAAGAAACCCAAGCGGCAGGCAAGTGAAGCAACTCCTATTTTGACAAATGACAAATGAAGCACTTGATTTTACTCAAGTCCTTCTTTCCTGGCTATGAGGCTAACTCCTCACTCTTTTCCTTACTGTTGTTGGGTCCTTTACCTCTACCTTTATTTGTTTGACCAAATAGGGCTACTTTCTTGTCACCACCCTTCTTTCTAGCCTTTTACTCCATCTAAATCTCCTTTTGGATACAGTTGTCCCACAACCTTTCAAAGTTAGGAATATTCTCACGAGCACAAATATCTTTGACAAATAGTTCTCATGAAGTTGGGAATCCATTCAATGCCATGTTCATTAGCTCTACATCTGTAACCTTCTCCTCAACTGTTGCAAGTTGATCATGAATCTATGTGACCTGTTATCCCCAGTTTAGGGATAACTAAGGAGATTATGTCTCGAGGCCCACAGGTCCTAGACATGGAGTACCGAGAGCTAGATCGACTTGAGCATGGCCCTGGAGGGCCTGTTATCGCACAGTTTGTAGTTAAGGTAAAAGACGGATGAAAGGAAGGCAAACTGGTGTAACTGAGACTATCCCACCACTGTCACCTCAATGGGATAGCTC
>CBVK0103439178.1:0-15275 GCA_900067695.1 Picea abies | reverse complement strand
ACCGCTCTTCCGATCTCACGGACCAGACTGATGTCATAATATGTGATGGTGGCTTCAAAGTGGGGCTTATTAGCATGCATCTTCTTCCTTGCTGAGGGTTTCTTCAGAGAAACCTTCATATTCTACGGTGTCACTTTCCCAACGAGGGGATCCTCAGGTGGAGGGGTGGTAGCTTCACCTCCTCCTTGCTTCTCTTCTCCTTCATCTCCTCCTCCCTATCGTTCTACTTTTCCTTCTCCTCCTCTTAGCGATCTAGACCTGTTATCTTCAAAAGCGTTGTCCTATTCATCGTTCTCTATGTCTTGGATGAGTTAAATAAGCGGGGCATCGAGACAGATCTTCCAATGGCCAGGAAATGCTTCCATCAATGTAAAATTGTTCATTATGGCACGGTCTCAACGTCCAAAAGTGGTGCATCATCCCATAAATGCATTTTCTAACCATTCCAGAGCCTCATTCTAATGGTCGGGGTGCCTCCAATGGTCATCTAACTTCGCCAGGGAAAAGTCCCATTCTGTGCGAACCTACTGTTCTAGAGAGGTTCAAGTCCTGTGAACCTTCCTCCTGCGAGGTTCTAGTTTGCGAAGTCTTCCATCTAATTTATGTAACATCTTGTATCTTTTCCAACTTAGCCTTCTTTTTATTGAGCTTCCTTTCCTTCTTCTCTATGATCTAAGTCTCTCTAACGGTTTTTGGAATCCTATTTCCATTTTTATTCTTATCTTCCCCTAGCGCAGTGGCTTCACACTGTTGAGGTTCCCTCAAGGATTTTGAAGTTAATATCTCTTTTCTCAACATTTCCTGAGTGGGCATAATTCTTTCTTGAATAGATAGGTTCTTCAAGCCTTCTTGCATTCTTTCAACCTTGATAGCTAATTCTCTTTCTTTTTGTTCCTCCTGCGTTGTTACTTTGTTCTATTGCTTCGACTTATCCTCTGATTCTTCTATTATTCGATCTATTTTTCTAGCTATGAAATCCCTTAATTCTTTCTTTTTCTTCTCTATAGCTTCTTCCTCTACTTTCCTTCTGATATGATCCTTCTCAATCCAGTTCTTACTTAACAATATTGGGAAAGGGGTGTTGTCCCCAACAAACTTAATGACTTCAAATTCTTCTTCAGTCGATGTTCCATGAACAATAATCGATACAGTAGTAACTCTTTCACATAAGGTTATCATTTTTCCCTTAAACAAGACTATCCTTCCCAATGAAGGTACCAAAGTAGGCTTTCCCAAAATTTCCCAAGTTTCTTCTATCATAAGGTTCACTTGTGTTTCTTCATCCAAGACACAGTCTATGTCGAAGTCTTCTATTCTTTCATTTATGCGTTGTTTTGATTTCGGGATCTCTGGTAAACTGACATCTTTATGAACATCCATCATTTCTTTCAACTGTAATAACGTAGTTTGAACTTCCTCTGACCCTTTCTCTTTATGACCTTCTAAAATACCCTTAGTTTCTTGTCTCTTTTCGTAATTTTCTTGTCTCATGTTCATCCCTTCAACTTTAGCAATAATCCTTGGACAATCCTCAACCTCATGACCAACAACCTTACAAAAAATACAAATAGGGCCTACCCCAGGGCATTCCTTAGCAAGATGTCCCAGCCTTCTGCAATTATAACACAGTGTCAATCCTCTTTTTCTTTTAAATGTTCCCCAACCTTTTCTGTACTATGCACTTCCCCTAGGATTATAGTGTTGGACCTACAATCTGCAAAAAATCTTTCTAGGTTCATGCATCCACTTATTAGTCCAAGAACTCTCTCTATGCATAGGAATAACATATATTTCTTCATTTCCATTAAATTTACTCAAATCAATTCTTTATTTCAACTGCACCCTATCCTTCAGACTAGGACATAATCTGTTAAACATACTTTCAAAACCAAAATTTTCACTTTTCCTTCTCTTACCAAAGCAAAAATCTTTCTTCTCTTAGGATCTTACCTCTTTTCTTCAGACCAGCTTACTTTCTTAACACAAAGCTTCACAAGTCAAGTAGAGTACTGCACACTTCAGCACCATATCTATGCACATAGCTTCTCTTTTTATTTACTTCAATTCTCATTAATCACAGTTTCAGGTCCCAACAATGGAACCATTTGTTGGCACAGGGGTAGGCCCAGGGTTCAAGGCTTAACAACACACCAACAAAACCCTGACTACCAGCCCTTTTGGAAACACCTGTGAAGCACCGAAAGTCTCACCCGAGGTAGAAAAAGGGGGGGTTACAGGACGCAAGTGTCTGTAACCAAGCTGGGACATAGATCTGTGATAATCGCACTTCACATGATATTCTGTTAATGCTTAGGAAGTGACATGCATTAGTTTATTAACCCTATTAACATCGCATAACATAATCAAAGATATATCGATGCAGTAACAACAAAAGATTATGCACCTTAGACACTTAGCACTTAACACTGTGGATCAGATCTAGCATTTTAATATAAGCAAAGAATTTAAGCAACACATACATATCCATTACACATCTTAATATAAGCACTAAGAAAAACATAACAAATATAACATTGCACAAAGCGAATCATGAGACACTAGATATACGTGGCTCACCCCCATGTGGGGCTATGTCCACCACCCGCTTCGCCTCTTTATTATTCACCAAAATCTTACATTCATTCACTCCTGTGCACCAAGCCATAGAGTCGAGATTCGCACCGGACAAGAGATCTGTGAACTGAGCACCAGATCCTCCTTCCAAAATTAGGTGAAGGCATAGAGCCAACCCTCTAACGAGCACAAAGACTTAACACACATAGATTCCTTTGCATGAAGCAACTTTGTTCACACAAAACTACATTCACTTCACTAGCTTGCTACTTATACAATACAGTCTTCTTTATTTATATTTTAAAAACCCTTACAATAAGGCCTAAACATGGGAAAACCCCATAGGCCGACATCCCATAAACCCTTTACAAAAACCCTAGAGTACCCTTTATTGGGTCCACATAACCCACAAAATCGGTGATATCCAGGATCTCAACTCCTCCTGCTCCTTCTTCGACCAACGTGTCGAAGTCCAAAAGTAGGTCAAAGTTGACTGAAATTTTCCCAAAACTTGGTCGAGGGCCAACATTGGGTAAATCAAAAGAGTATGATGGTGATTGTGTCTTAGCTATAGACCAAGGTTAGTCATGTAAATATTTATTCATTGAATGAATAAGACAACAAGGAGCGAGATGCTCAATGAATGTTGGTTTGTTGGGTTTCCAGGGTCAAATCTCTTTGTACTATGTTTGTCATTTACTTTCTTGTTTAAATATGTCTTCTCTTTCTTGGTTGGTTTAGTGTGGATTTCTATTTCATAACATGTTGTATTAGAGCTAATATGTATTGTTCTGTAAAAGTCGTATCAGAGTAAGGTTAAGTATATCTTAGATCTAAGCTAAACCTAGGTCTAGTGAGATTTGTAAGTCATATATCCTTAAAGTTATGCTTGAAAAAATGGCAAGTATTTCAAGGATAGAGATCGAAAAATTCAATGGCCAAAATTTTGAGCTTTCAAAGCTTAAAATTGAAGATCTCCTTGTCAATCGAGAAAAATGAGAAGCACTATTCCTAGGTACCATTTCGATGGGTATGTCAAGGGAGGAATGGGAGAAACTTGAGAGAAGGGAAAGTATTAGGATTAAAATTGGTCTTGTAGATTTGATGCTATTGAATGTCTCAGGTGAAGACTCGACCAAGAAACTACGAGAGAAGTTGGGAAACTTGTACCAATCGAAATCCTTGGTAAAATATCTATTCCTTAGAAAGAAAGTGTATCTTTTGAGGATGAGTGATGACAAATTAGTAATAAAGAATCTAAATGCATTAAATATTGTAATAAGTCAACTATTGTCTATGGATATTAAAATCACCGAGGAGGAGAAATGTATTATCCTATTATGTTCTTTTCTAGACTCATGGGATATCTTTGTCGTGGCTATAGGGAGTAATTTGACCACACTCACGCTAGAAGATGTGGTTGCATCTCTACTCTCAGAAGAAATGAGACAGAAGAACATGTAAGGATCGACCAAAGATAACATAAAATTATCTGATAGAAAGTATAAGTTGAAGGGTATATCGAAATCCCAGGTTTAGTTGATGAGAAGATGCTAGAAATGCATAAGAGCTGGGAATTACAAAATATACTATGATTAAAAAGTGATAGAAGTCAATACAAGATCCAATGAGAAGGAGTCAACTGAGAGAAATAATACTCTGGATAAAGGAGGTGATGTTGAACTAGAGTCGACCAGTACACGGTCGGATTAGGATGTTTGGTTGAATGAATTAGGAGTATCCTTTCATATGAAACCTCACAGAGAATGGTTTTGAAAATATGAGAGATACAAATGTGGATATGTGTTCTTGGGGGACAAATCGACAACCAAAATTGTTGGATGGGGAAGAGTCCAACTGATACTATAGGATGGGAGGAGCAAAGCCCTTCCAGGTGTGCTACATATTTTAGGTTTGGCAAGCAACATGATATCTATCAACAAGATACGATATGCAGGTGTGCACATCTATTTCATAAGGATACATGAAAAATGGTTAGGGGAGTGATGGTATTAATGAAAGGAGTTTGGATTGGAACCCTATACAAGTTGTTAGAGAATGTCGACTTGAATAGATGCAACGACATTGTTGTTACTGAAGTCGACTCAACTCGACCTAAATCAGAATGAGTCCATACAAATAGAAATGATTTTTCTTCGTCAAGCTGACTTGGCCATGTTATGGCACCAAAGGATGGGACACATTGACGAAAAAGGAGTTCGAGCTATGCACAACAAAGGTATTGTAGAAGGTTTTCCTAATTGTAATTTGGAAGTCTATTTTTGTTAACATTGTATATATGGAAAACAAAATCGGGTTAGGTTCCCATATGGAGAAACACAAAAAAGGGGATTCTGGAATTAATTCATAGTGATGTGTTTGGGCATGTACCAGTCCTTTCTCTTGGTGTATCCTTGTATTATGTCTCCTTCATAGATGATTTTTCCATGAAGATGTGGATATATTTCTCGAGGAAGAAATCATAGGTTTTCCAGAAATTCAAAGAGTTTAAATTTCTTGTAGAGAACCATACAGATAATAATATCAAGGTGCTAAGAAATGACAATGATAGATAATTCTATCAAAGGGACTTTCAACAGTTATACAATCATTGTGTCATATCACGCCAAAATACCACACCATATACCCCACAACAAAATGGAGTTTCTGAGAGAATGAAAATAATGTTGATGGACAAGGCAAGGAGCATGCTTAGTGGTGCTGGGTTCACACAAGAATTTTGGGCAGAGGCAGTTGAAACTACAAAATATTTGGTAAATAGGTCTCTTTCATCAGCGTTAGTTTAATTGACTCCACATGAGGTATGGTTTGGTAAGAATCCTTCACTTTCACATCTCAAAGTATTTGGATGTGATACATTTTTGCATGAGGGAAACTTTTAGGGGATAAATTTCTCCCATGGGTTAATTTTCCATTCTTTTTCCCAAAAAACTATTTGCCAATTTCCATTTTTTTCTAAAAATGTTTCGCCCAAATTATATAGAATAAAATTATTTTACCTTAAAAATTGCCAAAAAATTATATAAACTATATATAATCCTTAAAAAATTGAATATTTTTATAAAAATATCGCCAAATTTTTTACAATTTGCATATTAAAGACTTGTAAGATTCACCAAGGTTTCTACATTTTAAGATAAATTTCCATCCTTAAAATTATCCATGTTGTGTATCTTCCCAAGGAAAAGATGAACACGTTGGACAAGAAGGTATTCAAGTGTATTTTCATTGGGTACAAGGATGGAATGAAAGGATATAAGTTATGGGATCATGCATCGAGGAAAACAATGTACAATTGAGATGTGGTCTTCATGGAAGTTTGAGGAAATTCCAAGTCTAAAGAGGTTCAAATAGAGCTAGTACCAGAGAAGATGTTGTTTGAAATAAGGAACAAAGAAGATGATTCAGATGAGTTGAATGAATATGATGAAGAGGTGGAATAACCTACTCTGATTGTAAGGAGATCTAAACATGTAAGACAATCAACTAAAAGATATAGTCTGCCTGATTTTTGTTCTGTGTTTATGGTAGATGTCACTGATGAGGAGACCAAGTCAGTCAAGGAGGTTGTTGAATTAATAAAGGGTAAAATTTGGAAGGATTCCATGGTTGAAGAGATGGAATCCTTGCACTCGTCGGTAGAAAGTGGGTTTTCAAGAAAAATATGAACATATTAGGTCAAGTCGATAAATTTAAAGCTCAATGGGTAGCAAAAGGATATTCCCAAGTCGAAGGAGTTGACTTCGGTGAGATTTTTTCCCCTATTGAAAAATTAACTTCCATTAGAGTACTAATGTCTATGGCTACAACATTTTATCTTGAAATAGAGGAAATGGATGTGAAGACAACATTCCTACATGGGGACCTGGAAGAAGAAATCTACATGAATACATGGCAACCACTCATGGAAGAAAATAAGTAGTATGGATGCGTCGACTGTGTTCAAGGATCATATTTGAGCAAAGAGATATGAAGATAAATTTAGATAGTCAAAGTGAAATATTTATGGCAAAGAACCTAGTGTACCATTCTAGGATGAAGTATATTGATGTATAGTACCATTTTGTGAGAGATATGGTGGAAAGAAACAAGGTGCTACTAGAGAATATAGACACATTGGAAAGCATAACAGACTCTTTGAAAAACTCTATGAGTCCTATGAAGTTCTCTTGGTGTAGAGAGGAAATGGGCATTACTGCCCCAGATTAGTGAACATATGTTCATGGTCTCCTGTATCAACAAAGAAGACAACAAGTGGGAGAATGTTGGGTTGTTATATTCTTTGCAATGCAATAAAAATCATTCGAATATCTAGTCGAGGTGGATCAAATGAGTGATAAGTCAACCAACAAGTCATTTCATGTCGATGGTTAGTTCGAAGGTTGAAGTGATAGATCAACAAATTCGAAGTCAAAGTGATTGAGGGAAAATCAAAATATTATCCGACAAGAGGTCGAATGGAAACTAATTGAAGACCGACTGGTAATCCAAATGAAGTTGAGTGTAATAAAATCCCAAGATTTGTGATATTTGTAGCCAATCTTTTGCATGGATTTGTAACCGTTTTGGGGTGCCATGATTTAGGGTTTTGCATGATTTAAAACCTATAAATAAGGTGTGTTATAATTATATTATGTTGATGTTCATGTTGATCAACATTTAGATTTTGTTGGTGTTGATGTTTAGATTGGTTAAGATCCAAACACCAACCTCATGATGATATGAAACCCCCTGTATTTTTATATAGGTTGTAATCCTATGTATGTTTTGAAAGATATACCTTGATAGTTGAAATATTCAAATAGGGGATACTTAAAAAGAAACCTCAATCTTTATCACTCAACAAAATATAAAATATTACTGATGAAAAAATATATATTCACAAAGAAAATTCTTGAGAAGAGGACCAATAATATTTCAAAGACTATTATACAATATGAAAATATATTGTACAAACATAAAATAACCATTATATGAAAAATGGCATAACTATCACATCCATCATAGTATCATAAATTTTGATCACATTCATAAGAAGGAACACCACGTCCACAATTAAGAGAACTTTAAAAGAGTATTTCATTCAAAATAAGAGAGAATATGATAGGTGCACTTCAAACATCCCATGATCAATAACTTAGAGTTTGAGAAATCATTGAAATTAAACCCCAAAATAGTTATCTTGAGAGTCAAAAAATAATAGTCTTAAAAGTCTATTTTTCAATAAATAAAAGATAACATTCGTCCAAATGGACTGGGATGGGGCTTTCGTGGACCATACAAATAAATTAGAATAGGGTTGAACCTGAAAATAAGAAAGAAAGAGATGATCATAAACCGATTATATTTTCTCAAGAATGACAATACACAATTGGATGATTCTTGAACGAGGAAGAGAAAAAGAATAGAGAAATTATGAAAGATGTGATCAATTTACTCACTGTGATGGATTTATCTTCCTCTATCTTCTTGCTGAGGTGCCTTTTGTATTTTCCTTTGTTGGGATTCCTTGACTGGTTGTAACTGCCTTTTCTTGATCTGGTTCAATTATTTTGATTACGACATTCTTTAACGAATTTTCAATATAATCTCTCATAGGCACAACAATTATCTCATTCCTTACTTTTATATCAAATAACGAATTTTATAGATCTCAGGAATCATTTGAAAGTTGATGTATAGTATCTTCAATATTTTCATTATTGTTTACATAGTTTACTAACCAACTTTCAATTTCTAACTCTAAATACCCGGTCAAACTATTAAACCTTTCGACTGATGTAGATTTCAATAATTCCAATTTTTCTTCAAATTGTTTCTTTGTCATAAATATAGAATTTAATATAAACTATGTGCACTCAAATTCTCTGGTTGTTCTAGGTAGATCCAACTCAATTAATTTTAAATATGATTTTCCCCTTTTGACACTTAAAGTGTCACAATCAACTAATATTTCTTTTAAACACTTGATTCTTTTAATCCAACATGTTTTGGGTTTTTTAATGCGAACTATGGAAGGAAAGTCTTCTTCTTTTCTTTTCAACTCACTCATATTTGAAACTTTCATAAAAAATGTGGTATCAACTCCTTTATAAAATTCCTCATCATTTTCTAGGTCGAACTGTAGATATTGTCTCAGGTTCGTCATCCTTGATCCTAAAGAAATAAAATTATTTTCCAGTTCCCAAGTCTCGCCTATTAGAGACATTCTTTTCTTAATATTTTCTCCGATATAGTTTCTAACAACAACGAGTAAGCTTGATGTTCCTCTCAATATTGAATTGGAGTCTGGTGTTCCGTAAAATCTCTTCCAGGCCTGCATTGTAATAATTGGGTTGGAAAATATGGGTGGAGGCATCATAACACTCTCTAGTTCTTTAATTCTATATTTCAAGGTGGAATTTTCATTCTCCATTTAATCAACATAAATTTTAAGGACTTCCCCTATAGCTTCGTGGATCCGTACAATTTTGGAAGGTGGAACCCCATTGAAATCAAATTACGAACCAGATTTTTCTTGAAATTTTGTATTTGTTGAATGAACATTTTTAAGGAACAATTACTTTGTAATCTTTTCGAACAGAGCACTATGCAAAGTCAAGGAATCTTATTCAAAGAAGATAGGTTCCTATGTTTCCAATTATGCTGCAACTTCTCCGCTTTCCTGGACTCTTTTTTCTTCATTAGGGAATTCTATATCCTCAATATATGCATCCAAGTCCATGTCTTCAAGAGAAACTTTGTCTTCAAGTGCGACCTCATTTAATTCTTGTTGATTTGTTTTCATTTTTCTCTTATTGGTTACTGGAATTTTATGGGATCTCTCCAGACTTCCCGTAGAAGGATTATGATCACCTCGATTATCAAAATTGTCATTTAAATGTTTATTTTGCTCTTTAGTTGTAAGTTGAGGGTTTTTCTTTGGTAGGCCACTTCTTTGAGAAATATTTGGAGATCAAGTACTCCTTTCATTTACAAATATTCCATGTTGTCTATGTTGTTCAATGTTTCTAACAATAGCTTCAATGTCTTCAATAGGAAATGCCTGAGGGTCTTGTCTATCATATTCCTCCTCTCCAAATAAAAAAGTATTTTCATATGAAACAATGTAATCCATAGAAATCACATGGTTCATGAATAATTGATTAGGGTCGGACCCTTCAATCTCATCTTCCACCTTTAAATCATATTTATCAAACTGAACTGCAAATTCGCAAATGTTTGCAACATTCTTTAATGTTATTTCAACAATTTTCCATGGAAAGGGAATACATTTCTTTTTAATCCTTTCACAGAATAAATGAGCCCCAAATCTGTATTGTCTGCACACTTTAATTACAAATTTCTTATCTGGTACATAGTACGGGAGGTAAATGAGCCTTTCTTTAGAACAGTAAATCCTAATAATGCTTAAATGTTCCAACGCTTCGAACTTTCCCCTTTTATCCAGAAATGTTTCCTCTTCTAAAGAAAGTCTTGATGTCTTGAGTCCAAATATGAGTTTCTTAAAAGAAGAAACAAATGAATTGTGTGCTTCATAAACATGATACATGGCCTTTTTCTTCCATAAGGTACGATACCATGTATGAACTAGGTCAATTTTGCAATTGGCATGTTTGGATAAATGTCGTCCTCTGAAAATACGACAGTATGTAATAACAAATATTAAGTATGAAGACATGTAAAACTTCTTACTCTTTCTAAATTTTTCCAGTTAAAAAGATAATTCACCAGAAATAATCTTCACCCAGTCAAAAATTTCCTTCTCGTGAATAGAAATATATAGAATGTACAGAACCAAACAAGGAAAGATAGAATTCGATTCTTGCCTAGCTATCTTGGAAAAGAGCCATGACATTTCTCAATAGGGGTTTTTTAGTAGACTCACTTAGATAGCTGATAAGTCTTCTAGCATTAGTGCTTGGTCTTCAAGATATTCCTGCAAAAGCTCAAGTCCACCATTTCTTTCCTTCAATAAATCTATGGCTTCATCCCCTTTAAACATCATAGTTGGCTCTATATGTTTAAACATTCTTTTGAAGATCGAAGGAGTTAAAGAAATTGGGGATTCTCTTTGAAGTTAAATAATCCTCTAGTTCTTATAAAACATATCTATGCACCATGAAATCATTTCTTTGCAGTTGAAAACCTCTGGAACACAACCTGTTGAAGCAATATTGGATGTCCAAATCTGATTAGAATTTCTTTCTAGAGGCTGCAATGATGAGTAATACGTGTATGTTATTGACCATTGGAACATATGATCTTCTCATCCAAAAGAGTTTATGGTATCCCCGCATAACTTCTCTCTCCTCATGGTTGTCATGCTAAGTAAAGTTGATGGTCTATTGTACATTTCTCTTTTTCAAAATGTTATTACCAAAGTAATCTCTTTTACCGTAATATACCTTGAAACTCTTCTTTCAAAGGAAAATTTTGTATGAGTTAAATTTGAATTGATGGATAATTTGTCTCGAGAAGGTTTCCATTAATAAATACCTTTTAATATTTTAACCACTTGTTATTCTCCGTAATATTTGCGTTAAATGTACTTTGGGGGGAGTGACAAGATGAAGCATGCATTACCGTGGGTGGAGAAGGATTAGATGCATGGAGGAGAATTAACACAAACTCGCGAACCCATGGTGAAAACTTGAAAAATGACTAAGTATAAGACTGACTCAGTCAAACATAAAGGGGGAGACTTTGAAGAGTTATGATATCGCCTGAACCCATGGTGAAATTTGAAAATTGACTAAGTATTGAGACATCGAGAGAGAAATGAAGTATGAAAAAAATGACTAAGTATAATGAATCAGTCAGATGGACTAGTCGTGGTGATAATCAAGTGAATCGAGCGACTGTCTTACACCCATGGTGAAAATTTGAAAACATTTCCAAGTATGGTGAGAAATGAGGATGGAAGAACATGGTGGTGTGTTTTAGAAACGACGGAGCTTTGGACTTGAACAAGAATTTGTGATGAACCTGCAAGAAACTCAAAAAGAATATAAGTATTGGTGTAAAATAGATACGATGGAATAAAATGATACATTTTGGAGGAGCAAACACTTTGTAACAAGAATGAAGTTGACTCATGAAACCGTGACAAAACGACAAATTTTATAAGTGTAGAAAATAAATATCCAAAAGAGTTTTCAAACAACTTAACGCATTTGAGGGTCAACATCTGGTCATGTAGATGTAAGTTGAATTGGCTACATGGTTGTTCTTGTGTAAATAAAGAGAGTGTGGTAGCGATGGTGTCTTAGGTGTAGACCAATGTTAGTCATGTAACTCTTTATTCATTGAATGAATAAGACAACAAGGAGAAAGACGCTTAAGGAATGTTGGTTTTACCGTTTGGGTTTCTAGGGTAAAATCTGTGTGTACTGGGTTTGTCATTTACTTTATTGTTTAAATATGTATTCTCTTTCCTGGTTGGTTTAGTGTGGATGTTTATTTCCTAACATATAAGTGGAAAGAAGCGAATAAAGTTAATATCTCTCGAGGGGTTACTCCATTACTGGTCCTATTTTTTTTCCTTGTGCATATGATATAAGTTGGTCTGCCAGACTAAAGGAGGAAACATTTGGTTGTTTCTTGGTCTAAATAATACATGTGAGATGCACCCAATTGACAAGAAGTAGAGAATTCTAGGAGGAATTATTACATGTGAAAGACACCTAACTGGAAAGAGGGCGAGTAAGGCTGGGAAGTGAACTTTGTTAAATATATTGGCAAGCTAGTATATTTTTAGTGTGGTACGCTCAGGGGATCTCAAATATTTGGTTGATAGGTTGGTTTAATGAAGGGTTGAGTCTATCCCCCACTAGTTTATCTTGGATGTTTTTCTTCAACAAGGAGATTGCAGTTGCTCTTTATTACAATGAATACTTGAGACAAGACTATGAACAATAAGTAAGTTTAAGTTATGAGTGTAGGTTAATATATCATGATATGTGTGTGTGTGTGGTTACGTTGGAAATATATATAATGTTGGAATAGTATATTTCCTTGCATGGAAAACATTAAATTTCTAATTAATTCTTTTAAATGTTTTCTCTTTTTTGAAATGCATATTGACATGCTTAATTTCTTAACTTTTTGTCTTGGTAATTTGTCAAATAGGGGTTGCATTATCTTCCTTTAAATATATTTTTTCCTAATTTATTGCAAGATGAGAAAAGTTTACCAAATTAAATGGATTACTATGATAATAAACACTATTAATTATAATAGTAAATACTACCTTAGCAGAATTATCCCTTGCACTTAGAGTCAATCCTAGAAATGTGATCATTGTTGGACATTTGCTTGTCATTGATGTCAACCCTTGGAGAGTTATATTGGACATTGATTTATACCCTTAGAGATTGATGTGAACCCTTGGAGAACTCCAGAATCCCCAGAGATGTGGACGAGATCATTGGACAGTTGGTTATCATTTGTATGATCGATATTGATGATTAGTTAGTTGGGTACATTTGATGTGGCCTACATGTAGCCTCAAAGGTGTGGTTATGGGACCTAAAGTTTGTTAATGAATAACAACATGAAGGATAGAGAAATTTCAGGTAATACTATCATATATAACTAGTACACATCGTGTTGTTTCTGGTGATATGTGGAAGGCCACGTGGTTCCTCATGATTAGGGAGATATGGCCTTGTGAAGTTGAAATCCCCAAGGAAGGGTCAAGAAGCCCTAGTTGGTTACAAGTCAATGAGTAAAAAGGGAAAAGCGGTTGTAACAATAAATTCAAGGATCCCTAATATTAAGGAAAGAGGCTACCTAGAAAAATTATAAATAACCCTCAAGGAGTCATTCACAAGTACATATTCACACACTTATTAATTGATAATCTATCTTGTGATCTAGTGAATTATTATGGTCTAGTGATTTTGTTATGGTATATTTTGATGGCTTGGTGAATGCGACGAAAATTCTGAGGCAACGAAGAAAGTGAGAGAAAAGAGAGAGAGTTTCGGAGCTGCAGAAGGCAAGGGTTTTTGAAAAATCCTAATTACTGAGATCCTCGTGAGTTGCACTATATCTGTCAAGAAAGGCATCCTCGCGGGTCATCTAATGTTTGTATAGCGAGGAACTTGTAGATTTTGGAAAGCCTGTTGGTACATGGTTGATGAAGGTTTGAAGAAGCTACATGTCAGTTAACAGTGTAATAGAACAACTATAGGATCAAAGGTAAGGGTTAATGCTTATGGTTTTGGTGTTATGGTACATGCATGGTGATGATAGCATGTGATTTGGTGCATCTTGGTAATGTGATGGACATTGCTTAGAGGCATTACTGGCTGGTTTGGTTTCTGGTTTAGTTACATGTTATGGTACATACTTGAGGCTTGGTATATTGTATCTTGGTGACATTAAGGAGCATTCTTGAGGCATGTGTTTGAGGACTTTTGTATATGACTTGAGGAACATCATTGGATGTATAGTGCATGTTGATTGAGGTCTACTTGTTGAGATACATTGCTCGTACATATATTGGATACATTGGCACATGGTTTATGGTAGTTAGTTGAGGCATATAATGAGTGTTATGACACTTGTTTGAGGTACATGGTTGGCATGTTGTATGGTTGATGATGTTATTAGTATTGGTACATTGATAGAGGCACTTGTTGGTGATCTTGGTATATGCTTAGTACACATTTGGCACATATTCTTGGCATATGGTTGAGGCATTTCATTGATGATATCTTATCCTATATGGTATGGTTTTGATGTACATGATTGATGTGCATGGTTGGAACATGGTTACAGTACAGGTTGATGTGCATGTACATGGTTGGAACATGGTATGGTACATGTGTTGATGATACAGGTGTTGGTGCACTTATTGTTGTACATGTGGTGATACAGGTTTGGTGCATGGTTGATGCACTTGTTGATGGTATATGTATAGTTTGATGCATGGTACAAGTGGTACTAGGTTGAGACACATATCTTGTGATGGTATGTGGTGATGTTGATACATGATTGGTAGAGGAATGTGTTGGTGATGTGGATCATATGGTTTGAGATATTCTCTTGGTGATATTGGCATGATTTGGATGCAAATGAGAGTGGATCTAGTTTCGTAGATGAGACAATGACATTGATGTGACAATGACAATGATAGTTATAGTGATAGTGGTAGCGAAAGTGATAGAGTTTGTAGAAATGATAGTGGTAGAGTCTGTGACAGTTGGTCTACACTTATATTTCAGGATGGCAAGACGGGGCAAGGAAAGGGGGTTGTAGCCTCCTTCTGGTTGGAGCTGTAGAATCGGGGATTTGCAGCTTCCTTCAAGTTGGAAGCTGAGGACTAGGTGGTTGTAGACACCTTCTGGTTGGAGCTGGAGAACCCAGGGGGTTGTAGCCTCCTTCTAATTGGAGCCAGAGAATTCAAGAAGTTGTAGCTTCCTTCAGGTTGGAGGCTGAGAGTAGGGGGTTAGATCCTCCCTCCAGTTGCAGGTGGAGAATTTGGAAGTTGGTGCTTCCTATGAATGAATTATTGATATATATAAGAAAACATTATGTGGTTTTCCCCCATTTGGGTTTCCACGTAAATATTGGTGTATTATATTCTTGATGTGATGTTTCTTATGTTTTCATGCTTATGATATATATATATATATATATATATATATATATATATATATATATATATATAT
>CBVK0103439141.1:0-21751 GCA_900067695.1 Picea abies | reverse complement strand
TTCGCAGGGAAAATTTCTCATCAGACAACAGACTTGAGATACTGAAAGGTGACATGCTCAGGTATTCCTATCAAGTATCTCACAATGAAAAAGGTAATGAACAAGTAATCTTTGGGCTGACAATATAAGAGCTAATAAAGGTATGAAATCCCATTTCAAAATTTGGGATAAAATCCCTAAGAAGTACGAATGAATAAATCATCGATTCATTTTTGTCAAAATAATAATTAAAAAAAAAACTCAATCAAAGAAGTTCTTGAAGTAATAAAAAAGGGGGACTTAAGAAAAGATTATAAAAGCTAATTAAGAAAATCTTTAAGAACAGTCATATGTACAACAGTTTTTCTAAAACCCCCTTTACCCTCCCCTTGACCACAGTAAATCCTTTTCCTGCTTGACCATGGATGTCTAATCATAAATTTTCCTAAGAACAGAGGGGTCTCGCTTTGGTCGTGAAAACTCTCGAACAAACTTTCAAGAAAAGAGAGTAGGTTGTGTTTTTAATTCTTTGACTTTAGCTGGATCAGAAACATGTCTAGGTTAATCCTAACCTTATTAGTTATCCTAACATGAATAATTGATTGGTTTTTCTCAAGGAAGTTCCCTATACTAGATGTCAAAAGGTTTCCCTTAAGAATTTTCCTGAAGCCCATGATTTTTGAAGGCAAGTGAGAAGATTAACCCGAAGCTATTTAAATGAGTTGACAGACTTTGTCGTTAAAAAAAAAAAAGACGGTATTTTCAAACATATATCTTCCCGAGTGTATGGTATACTCATTGATTTCCCCCACTTCAAAAAAAAAATTAATACAGACAAATGGTGAAAGGAAATTCATTATATTGATTGCCCCCATCTAGTTCAAAGAGATGAATAAAGGAAATTCATTATATTGATTACCCCCATCTAGTTCAAAGAGATGAAGAAAGGAAATTCATTATCTTGATTGCCCTAATCTTAGCATTTAAATGCTTGGAAACAATGAAGTGGTGAAAGGAAATTCAATGTGGGAAGTCGGATAACTTCACCGGGGTACTAAACAGGCTCACTGGTAGTGAAGAAATATCCTCATATCCGATAAACGTTGTTATACATGAGTTACAAGATGCTCTGGTAATTTCTCTTCTTTTCGGCTTGATTTTCATCATAGGTTTCTAGGATCTCCTTATCGGACACAACGCAAATACTTACCTTCATGCAAACGAAATCACGTGAAACTTGATAGGATGGTTAATTTGGTTTTGATTATCTTACATAGATTTGAGGTCAGTTTCAGGAGAATAAATCTATTGAAAACCCGGCTTGAGATAGTCAGAATTTTTGTTTTTGAAGAGTTTTTCAAGATTAATGTTGAGACCCTAATCTTGTTCGGTTTTTCTCCTAGTTTGTTTCACAGAGAAAAATCATTGAATCCATTACCTAATGAAGGAACTTAGTCTACATGTTCTCCTCGTCCCACAAGGAGACACGATCCTTAGATGGAGCCTAATGTTGACACGAAGTTTAATTTTTCTACCCTTTAAAATTGAAGCTTCATCTTTTCCTAAGTCATGGAGACGCCCTTAGTCCAAAAAAGGGAGGTAGAGTATTGTTCCTTTTCGAGTTTAGAGATTCAGTTTTTCTCAAGGTATGATCTTCAACCATCCCAATTTCCCGGTGCCGAAATCTCGGAACTGTTTAACATATTAAAAAAAAATAATAATAATAATAATAAATAAGGGGGGAAGAAATACATGTTACGTTTTTCGTCGCTTTCCACCAAAGCACTCTTTAATCCGTAATTAATTAAACTCCTAAACAAAATCATCTTTCCCTTAATATTTCACGATTCAAGTTTCTTTCTACTAAATCATTTTCAAACTCTCATCCTTCGAACTCCCGATCCTCGATTTTCCGAAAAGAAAAAGTAAAAAATAATTGTTCACTAATCTTGATTAATTAAAGATTTAATATGAATGATTAGTGCCTCACTAATCCCATCAAAATTTCACAATCCGAGGTTTTCTTATGACATATCTCCTGACAACGAGATCCCTGAAGTTCCGAAATGTGAAATCACGTTTTCTTTAAACAAAGTCTAAGATTAAGGTTAAGTTGTTTTCAAAACATGATTAGTGATAACTAAGTTGCTTTTCACATTTCAGGAATTGAGGAAGGCAACGATTTTCAGAATTCCAATTTTGAAATCGTTGATATACGACAGTATTACTAATGGGTAAATGAAGATATTTTTTGATGTGAAAGCGTATCTCCAGGCATATCTTTCCATTAAAGCATTAATTTTTCATCGCCTGTATCAGTACACTTGTCATAACACAAATTAAGGGTTAATAAAAGTACTTTCTTTCAAACTTCATTCTTATTCTTTACATCTGTAGCAAATCGCATTTATCCAGTTTTATACACATTTTCTTTGTAAACAGGTTTCTAGTCCAGTGAAAACATCATGGAACCTAAGAAAGCACCCAAGAAAAGTGATGAAGTTGCAACAAGCTCGAGTCTAGACGGAGACATTGTATCTGATACAATACCGCATGCCATCAATTCCATAAAATCCTGGAGGCAAATTTTTGAAACTCTGGATTATGAAATTAAGAATTTCCCCCATGATGCTGACAACAAACTCTGAGACATAGCAGAGTCTGAGCTCCACAAAGTAGCTACACAATCGTGACTCATGACTTATAACAACATGATCAGTTGGGCCTTAGAGCGAATAGATGTGAAAACGAGAAGCATTCTGGATGGCTGAGGGGTCATCATTGGCTCTTTCAGACCAGAGCATATACAAGTAATGTATAAACTGTCTCCCAGTCCTAAGTATATTTATAATAAATATTTCTTGAATGAGTTTCAGAAGAAAGAATGTTTTGAATCAGACCAAACGTATCCTGGCATAATCAAAGACTAGTGGAGACACGAAGCAAAATTCAGGGCTGACACCCATGGTGTTTATGCCACAACCTATTTAAATGAGTATATGGTCTATGTGGCAATGATGTTATGTATACTTTTTGAGAAGAAAAGTCCTACCCATTTCCTTGCAGAATGAGTACCTCTTTTGCATGAGGCAACAGAAGGTTATAGCTTCAATTGGGATAAAATTTTATCCGATAACATAGCAAAGGAGGTCTTGGAATATTAGACTGCAAGATCCAAAGGCTGATCAGTATCATTTTATATGTCTGCATACATCATGGATGATATATGATTCACAACTCCTTTCCCTTTGATGAATTGGAGTTGGAATCCGACTTACCCGAACTCTATTCATGAATATCATTCTAAACTTTGGGAAGAAAATGACAAGGACTCATTCTATGAAATATGTCATTTTGTGGTGATACCACTACATCATATGCTATATGGATGTGCACCTCCCCGCATTTCAGAGTTGGTCATAGGAATCCTCAGGGCAGCTGCCGACTGGTTTATAGAGGAGAATTTCTTCTACATCAGAGTTTTCAGGTGTTCAATCCCTCCACATGTGCTCTCGAAATTCCTCCCTGACAAACTGGTGTGCAGGGAGGTAGCTCATCAAATAGTAACAGGTGGGATTGGGATAGAACTAAAGACGGCTCAAAAGAAGTCTTGGTTGATTTTTCCCGTTCAGATTGGGAAATTTTTTCTTCTCAACTTGGGTCATTCCAAAGTTGAAGCAAGAGCGCTGGAGAAGGTCAAGTTGGTAGACCTCAAACACAGGAAGCATGACCCTTACTAGTTAGTGGGAAAACACATGGCCCACTGTAATATGAAGTCTTATGAATATGAGAAGTCCCCTTGTGATGACATGTTCAAAGGGACTAGGACCTATGAGGAGGTGTTAGAGAGGGTACAAACACTGTCGTCTGACTTGCAAGCTAGTTTTCAGACCTTCCAGAAGCATAGACGGAGTGGTCTGCCCAAAGTACTACAAGGAGAAGCAATCACCCTTTCTTAGGAACAAGAAGATACTCCTCCGGGATTTAGACAAGAAGCATAGGATAAATTCAATCCCGAAGAATTCCCAGAGGAGACTGAAAGGTGTTCATAAAATGAAGAGGCCTTACAGATAGAAAATCCATAGACGGAAGTAGAGAGGAGGTCTAGGACACCTCCCAAGTCCAGTAAGTCCTCTCCCCCTTCATCACCTGCTGTTGATGTCAATATACCTAAGGCCATAGGAGAAACAAGATCTACAGATCTAGGAAGTCCCATATCTTCCTTAACCCCTTTACCATTTGCCTTTGGACTCCCATAGATGGGAGCCATATATGTTAGTGATCTCACCCCTATCTCCAAAGATGAGATACCTCCTTATGATTATTTTTTCGGCAAAAAGAGGAAGGATTTCCTAAAACAAGAGATGTATATGAGAGAGGGGGGTATGGTGAAGAAGCATAGGGCCTTGGTAGATGGCCATAATTTGGAAGAGGAGGATTTCGCTACAAAGGTAGCAGGCTCCATGGGAGCCATGGAAAAAACAAAACGTTTTACTGTGGAGAACATGAGATCAAGGATAAAGAAGAGTAACCACACAATAGCTCAATTGCAAGACTAGTTAAAGAATGCTGATAAAAACATTAGAAAAGAGGTGAATAAAAGATTGGAGTAGGCCAGAGCTGTTGAAAGGAAAGAAATTCAATCACTCAAATCAAGCCTGGATGAAATGAACTAGAGGATACAAGCAAGTCAGGTGCAGGTTACTCAACAAAAGGAGCTCGTAAAAAAGATACATGATAAGTTAAATTTGACAGAAGGTCGGGTTGTAGATTTAAAGGATTTCTAGACCCTCTCGCTGGAAGCACATACAAAGATAGAAGCCGAGCAACAAAAATTGATCTCCAAAATAGAGATCATCCAGAATTACTTTCAAGATGTAAGCAAATCCCTTGATAATATTATTTTACAGGAAAAGAAGGCTAAAGCAACAAGTAATACCTTAGAGAGATGGCGAAAAATATAAAGATTTCTGTCACGGAATAGATAAGAGGAGAAATCATGCTCAAGGTATGGGAAACAAACATATCCGAAAACAAGAACATAGTCAAAGAAATCAAAGACGACTATGAGGGAATCTTTGAATCTTTGGATAAGCAAGCCTTAGGTATGGAAAGAAATGATTTCTTTGAGCTACTGGGGTAGATAAACATTGTGAAACAGTATTTCAACTGCAAAGAGGGCTTGAAGGAGATATAGGCGAAAATTTCACAGTTGAAGGAAATTGATGCCAACCTAATAGACAGATGGCTGGTACAGCCAAATTTAAAGTTGCATGTGATCAAGTTTGTCGATAAAGGTTTTGAAGACCAGTTTCCAAAGGTACAAAGAAATTTATTTGTTTAAGACTAAGGATCTTCTGACACCTCCTAGAAATTTTGTTCATTTTCTGGAGAAATGTATTGAATGTATAGCATCAAAGGAGGGAGAGACTTCAACTAAACAATGAAGTATCATTTGAAATATTATACTATTGAAATGATAGAAAAACAAAAGTTAATCAGGCAACGGTTAAGGTTTCATTTTTGTAACTATTTTTCTCCTAAAAAGTAGGATATTGCTAACCATCAAATATTGATAACCTTGTATAAATACAAGGAGCGAAGACTGAAACATGGGTTTTTTTCTTTCTCTAAAAAGGCATTTTGACGAATAAATTTTCAAGAGACTCTGAATTAATAGAAATGTATATTGAAGATTCCATATTTTGTCATGTCTGAGTTATGTGTTCTCCTTTCTTTTCATCTTTCTTTCATATATCTAATTGATGGATGCTTGGCTACAATTTTGTGCAACCTCTACTGTGGAAATTATTATTCTTGTTATTTAAATCATTTACAGTTTTTCCTCTGTATCGGTTATCAACAGATACAAGACCTGTAAATGTTTAGATTCCAATATCATATGCTTCATTAATATTTTTCTTGTTTCATAGACTTCTGTTACAACGTGAGATTCCTATTAAATTGATGCCTCACATTTTTAATAGATTTATGTTTTTCCTCATATCATGCATGTTTCCTTTCCTTTAAATTTAACTCAGATACAAGAAATGACCTACAATTTAATCATCCTATTAATTCATGTTTTAAAATCATTCTCTTTACATTTTGAAATATAGATAACGAAGCCTAAAAAGAAAACACATAATTGTATCTTCTTTACCTTTATCCTTCATGACAATACTAGTTTCAAGGCAGCCTAGCATCGAACCTGGTCTTTCGAATCAAACCAGCATCGCTCTAAATTTATTTAACACTGTCTTACAAACAACAAATAACTGGGTTGAGTTAGAATGTTCACGGGAAAAAATTGAGAGAGATATCAACATTCAGTAAAAATGGGAATTTCGACAGAGACAGTTGAGAAACCAATTATAGCCCACACCTTTTAATCATTGATTTTTCTGTCCTCAACTTCCTTTATCTTTCCAAATGTCTTGACAGTATACTTTAGAGCCTTAAAGTATAAACTCAGGAAAAATATATGCCATTGCTTCCTAAGGAGGGAGGATTGATCCAGGTGGATATGGGTGGCCAACCACCTTTTCCAACTAGCTCAAAACAATTTTCTAGCATTTTTGGCAATTTACTATTTTTAGCAGTTTTTAACTTTCGGGGCCATTTTGAGGACCTAAATGAAGGTTTTTTGAGATAGATATTCTCAATGATATCTGAAGGCTCTGATTGATCCCTCAAAATCACTCTCCTCGATGATACCTTTCCAACGAGCTATCGTTATTCCTAAACGAAGATCATATGCCAAAGTTACGCCCCCGGGAAGTTGATACACCAAACTACCCAAAATGGGGTCCACAAAACTGTTGGATTTTCATCTTTCGAGGTTAGTGTTCTGGATTTTATTTATGATAAAAATTCCTTTGGAGCCTCATTGTAAAATTATATTCTCATGGATGCAAGTAGCCGTCACATCTCTTCTCATGGATAAGCTGCGACCATTATAGCGAGTCTTTCACTCTGTATTTTTACATCCTTTGTACATTTTCGCTCATTGATAAAAAAAATTGTGTATTACTATATCTTTGTGTTTATGGTTGCATCTATGATACATTTTTGTTATATTATTGGATATCCGAGATATATATGTACATTGCTTTATTATATCTCTGCTCTCATTTCGTGCCAAAAATAATCCGGATCAGTCAATGTAGTTTTCGAGACAAATTCAAGACCGTCAAATCGAGGTGGAGCCAGAGGCTGGGAGAAATCAAATCCCAATCATCATATCGAGATAGATAATCCTCAACCATATATCAGGACCAATAGGAATCTAGAACTTCGCCACTTCAATGAACATTGGAGACAAGGCAGAGGCATGAACTCGTGAAGTCATGAAATCTCGCTAGTCGTTAGATCAAGGAGGGACTTCAGATGAATTATCGACCATGCAATTGAGTTTAGTGGGTTATTCAGATTGAGAAAGAGCACATTAGATAAAGACAAAGTAGCTCTGAAGTAGGATTAGACCAACGGTGGAGATTAACTCGGCATGATCATGATTGATGAATTTGGAAGTAACACGTGATGACTATTTATTTATGTTAAGAGGAAGGTATTCAAAGTCCATTGGAGAAGAGTTGTTTTAACACTCCAAAATCGAAGTATAGAAACAAAATATTCTGCATCGATACCCTTTATTCGATGTACATAAAGGGCGCAACAAGTGGCGACTATTAATTGATGTTCAGAGGAAACTGTAGTCTAGTGGAGAAGAGTTGTTATAACACTTTGGAATTGAAGTATCGAAAAATAATATTCCATTCGATACCATATGTTCGAAGAGCTGAAGAATGTGGAAGTGGAATCCCTCTAAAGACAAAGAACCAAATAATATTCCTTTTGAGCTAGGAAAAGACACATAGAAAGACAATCGGGTGACACTTTGCAACAGGACCACGTTAGCAAGGACATGTGGCCCAATAACATGGTGACAATTGTCAAAATTAATATGGCACATAAGGTCTATGAAATTCGTGAATCAGGGTGACACATGGCACACATACTATGGGTCCACATCAACTATGAGTATCGAAGAATATTCCCTCTCGGAGCCATTCTTTTCGGATTTAAACAATTCACCCTTTTATATTACTCTGAAGAAAAGGTATCGAAGAACATTCCTTTTTCCTTATATGGACTTCTGTGTCGAAGAACTCCCAAAAGTCCCAAAGAAATGATAACCATTGATCTACTTAAAAATCATTCTTGACCATTGATTAAGCACAGTGGAAGAATAGAGTAAGAATGAGGTGTTAACCGACAACAAGTGGTCACCGTCATTATATGACTTATTTGGTAGGTAAACCTATAGAAGAGTTGACCTACTTCAGATTTCTAGTAACTCGAAGCCCTGGAGTCACGAATCAACAAAGTCCTGGAGAGAACGAGCACTATTCATTTCAAATGAATATTATGTTAGATTCATCAATCATCTAAAAATATAAAATTTCAAGGAAAAATGTGGTGGTATCAGTTTAACAATCTGTCAGAAGGTTAGATCAATGATGAAAGTTTATAAGCACATATTATGTTGTGCAGACGTTAACGAAGAGGAGAAAATGCACTTTTAATTCATACCATCGATTAAAATTGATTACGTGTCTCTCTAGGATTGAAAGTGCACATTGGACAAATGTTAAAGTTATAGTATGTTGAAAGAGCGCGGACCATAGATCTCAACTCCTGATTAAGTCGTGATCGTCAACTTTTTTGAAAGCTCCGGATAAGCCATGATGGCCTATTGAAATTAATTTTAAATATCGACTGTATAATCTACCAGTGAATAAAGTATATGTACTACAACAAAATTTACTCCTGGAGAGTTGGAAGACTACAAAGGTTGGAAATCCCAAAGGATGAAGTACCAGAGACCCTGGTTCCAACACTGGTCGCTTGATAAGGTAAAGAGCTTAAAGGGGAACCACAAATGGAAAATAATTCTATAGTAACGAGCCCATGGTCATTTGAAAGAATGGTTTGAAGGAAGCACCTGTCTACAAATATTCAAATCCAAAAAAAGAAAATAATCAGCGAAGAGTTAAAATGATGAATAATTTGCAAAGGATTTGAAGTCTTTAGAAAAATAATAATACTAATAATAGAAGTTATTATTTTTAATTTAAATGAATAGGTGAAATGGTTCAAACAAAGGAACACAATTCTTCAAAGCACACACCAGTTAGAAGACTATACAAGCAAGAAAGAATGATGAAGAATAAAGTGTGTTTGTAGTCCAGATCAAAAGATCAAAAAAAGAATTAGAGTCCAAGAAGGAAAGATGAAGATACTTATGTAGTGAGGGTGGAAGGGAGGAGCAAGGAAGGATTCATATCCTTTTCTAATTAAATTGTGAAAATAAGGGAGTTGGTGCTTTCTAGGGTTGGTTCCCTAAAACAAGGGAGTTGGTGCTTCCTAGGATTGGTGCCCTAAAACAAGGGAGTTTGTGATTCCTAGGGTTGGTGCCCTAAATAAAGGGAATTGGTTCTTCCTAGGGTTGGTGCCATAAAAATATGGAGTCGATGATTCCTAGGGATGGTGCCCTAAAAAAAGTGTTGGTGCTTCCTAGGGAATTATGTATAGGATACAATCTGGTTGTGGCCAAGTGTGGTGAGCCCATGGTACCACCAGTCGTGAGCCTTTCCATCCAAGTACATAGTGGAAAACTTGATGGCCTCCATCTCTCTCATGGGGTTAAACTGCAGGTAAGTATCCAGCTTCTGCACCCATGCTTGTGTTGTCATCTTAACCGTACCATCAAAGTATGGAATCTGTATCTTCCCTGCCCTTCACTCAAACTCAAAGCTACCCCTCTGGTTCGTCCTAGGCTGGTTTCTGAACCTGAGTTGACATTACTGGTCTAGGGACATCTGTCTTTGCACTTTCATATCCAAGCTATAGTATTCCCTGGTACTCCTGGCTAATTGTTCCACAAAGTCTTCAACTTGTTCCTGTTGCCCTTACTCATCTGTGAATGTGGGCATGTATGGTATAGGGTTAGCTCTTCTACCTGAGTGTCGGCCTAGATGTCCATCTGTGAACACTGGAATGTATGGCCTATGATTGGCCCTGCCACCCATCTGCCAATGGAATGTGCCACCTCCCAGACTTCCTTCAGATCCTGGTGCTTTCTCCGGGTTATATCTGACTTCCTCATGGGTTCCACCGGAACCCCCAGCCTCCTTGTTCCCATACGTATCAGGATCCTTGCCTCGATGGGTTACTTGCATCAGAAGGTCAGTTATCCTAGTTTGGTTCTCGTTCATTTTCTATAGATTCTCATCAACTTTCTTCAAGGTTTCAGAGATTTCGGCCTGTCCCCTTCTGTTGGTTTCCTGATACTCATCCAACTATTGGACCAATGTCCTTTCTGTGCGGTTCATGTTTTGCTAGAACTTACCAAATTTGGCTACTAATAGAGCCAATCCTTGAGGCTCATGGTCATCCCCTAACCCTTCCATTTCTTCCTCTATTTCACTGTTGTTTTTCTTCCTCCGACCCATAATAATTCCATTGTACCTCTGCATATGCCAATCTCTCCACAGGTTTGGAGGATCGAAGCTCTGATACCACTATAATGATCCCAAGCCAAATTTTTTCTTGGAATCACTAACTACTACTTATCTATTGATGTGCAAGTATTTATTGAGTTATTAAGTGCATACAAGATTCATCAACACATGAAGATCACAATATATTCAAGATGTAGAAGCACAAGCAAAGATCTAACCTTTTTATTATGAGCAATGTAAGATCAATACAATAGATGGTCGATCTGGCATAAACCTCAGATGGTCGTACAAGCAATAGATATGAGCTACTACAAAATTCTCCCGACAATACAAAATAAGCCTCCAAAGGCTGGATATACAATGAAGACTGAATCAAGTAGATTTGAGTCGTACTAATGCTCAACCTCCAAGCTGGAAAGTGCCACGCCCTGCTACAATGTTGAATCCCTCAATAATTCGGCCTTGCTACCAAAAGTGTCCAATCATCCCAAGAAATATGCCAAATAATAGATCGGGAAACTGTAAGGACAACCCAGATGTCCAAATTCCCAAATCCACTCTCAAACCCTGTAGATCTGAATTCCTCCACTGAATGGTGCACCCCACTAGATGACTGAAACCCTAGCTGGTTCGGCCTTGATGAAGGAGGCTTCCAAATACTTTGAAACTCTCCAAGAATATAGATTGGGTTATGAGAATCCCGTGGGAGAAGTTTATGACTCATAACTCAAGCAAATCTCCCTAGATCTGAGTTTTACTGAATCACAGGACGTCCCCTATGGCTCCAAGACATCCCAATCTGTAGACAAATGTAGAATGATGATAACCCTCTAGAAAAACCCTCAAATTGATGGTCATGCCCCTACAAACAAAACCCAACTGTCAGAATGGCCCCAAGCCCTCAGGATAAGCTGGATCGAACCTCCCTCTAGATGATGGTGCGCCCTTGCTGGAAACACAAGAACATCACGACCTTCTACCTTCTGAAGCGCTAGATGGAGATGGGCTGAGACTAGAATGGTGTGGAGGAGTCTTTCATCCCCAAGACCAAGCAAGGAAACAAGGTGAGTGGATATTTCACCACTGAGTTGCTCGCAAGGGTTTGTACAACAAACCCCCAAACTGAATGCTCAAGAGCAATAGAAAATTCTAATCCAAAACCAGAATGAGTAATAGGTGCGCCCCAGCCTCTTACTTATACTTTTCCTTCTAATTCTTTGTTGAGTTAGGTTAACTCCCAGGGTTAATATTCTATTCTTTTGTTGAGTTATCTTTTACTCCTTTATCCTTTTCCTTTCTTAAGTCAACTTCAAAATATAACTTTTAACTTCTTGACTTCCCCCCCCCCTCAATGTGAGACTATGACCTAGTGGGGGTGCCCAGGCCACTGAGTCTCCTCATCACCTCTCTAAGAGGTGGGGGACATTATAGTCTCCCCTGCTTGAAATTGCTTGTCCTCAAGCAATTCCAAACCTGCTTCTCTAACCATGTGATCCTGCTCCCAAGTGGCATCCTCAATGGGTAAATTCTTCCACCTGATCAGATACTCCTTGATGCTTCAGTTTCGGAGCCTCTTCTCTCGGAATTCTAACACCTACTTTGGAATCAAAACAAGTTGTCCCTCCTCATCCATGGGAGGTAATTCCTCAATAGGCCTGACGTGTTGACTGAGGGCTTTCTTAAGGCATGAGACATGGAAGACGTGAATTTTGCTACCCTGTGGAAGCTCCAGTGCATAAGCTACTGCCCCTATCCTCCTGCTGACTCTATAAGGTCCAAAGAAACGTGGCTGCAGTTTCTCCGCTCCGCTTCTTTTGATGGAGGCCTGCCTGTATGGTTGCAACCTCAAATAGACTAAATTGCCGACCTCAATGGTACGATTCACTCTGTGCTTGTCTGCTTGGACCTTTTGCTGGTTTTTTTCCCTCTGTAAATGATCCTTCAATTCCCTGAGAATGTCTTGGCTCTGCTATATCCAATCCTGTACCACCAATGCCCTACTATCACCAAATGCAATCTCCACAAATGATAAAGGATCATAGCTATATAAATCTCTGAAGGGTGACATGCCAATGGACATGTGTCGGGTGGTGTTGTAGCAATATTCTCCCAAATGTAACCATCTAACCCATGCTTTCTGTTGTCCTGCTATGTAGTTTCTGAGGTAACCTTCCACCCATTTGTTGACTATCTCAGTATGACCATCCGTTTGAGGGTGATAGCTAGTACTAGGAGTCAATTCTGTACCCACTAATATGAACAACTCCTGCCAAAATGTACTCATGAATCTGTTGTCCCTGTCACTGATGATGGTTTTGGGTAGGCCGTGTAGTCTAAACACCTCTCTGAAAAATAATTCGGCCACCTATGCTACACTGAAGTTTGTGGCTATGGGAAAAAAGTGTGAAAACTTCGTCAACCTATCTACCACCATGAAAATGCAATCTTTCCCCTGTGCTTTGGGCAACCCAGTGATGAAATCCATGGATATACTTTCCCACCTGTGCTCTGGAATAGGTAGGGGTTGCAACAGTCCTGCAGAGTGCATGTGCTCATCCTTGTTTTCTTGGCATGTAGTGCATTCTTTAACATGCTTCATCACATCTTCCTTGAGGCCTTTCCATGCAAACCTCTCTCTCACCTGCCTGTACATCTTTCTAATTCCCTGATGCCCTGCTACTGGTGAGTTATGACATGCATGCAAGATCTTATCTTTGAGAGGTGATCCATGAACTAAAAAGATTCGGCCTTTGCAATAGATGAGGTCATTTATGACCCTGAAGTTGTCATCCTGTATTTTCCCGTCCAACAGTTGACAAGAGAACTGATCCCTTGCATATTCCATTATCAAGTGTTCCTTCCAGCCGACTGACATACCGGACATGGAAAAAATGGATGGCCTTCTGGATAATGCATCAGCCACTATGTTGTTCTTCCCTTTGACGAATTCAATGTCAAAGTCATAGGCATGTATTTTGCTTACCCATTTTTGTTGTCTTTCATTCAAATCCTTCTGCTCCAATAGATATTTAAGACTGTTATGGTCTGATTTGACCACAAACCTTGCACCTACCAAATATTGCCTGAATTTGGCTAGTGCATGAATGATAGCCAACATTTATTTGTCGTAAATGTTGTAAAGTAGTTCAGGATCCCTGAGTTTCCAGCTTCCATAAGCAAGGGGGTGCCTGTTCTGCATCAACACATCCCCTATACCTTCCCCCAAGGCATCACACTCCAAAGTTAAGGGTATGCCAAAATCAGGAAGAGCTAGAACTGGGCAGGTGCTCATGAGTCCAGGGATGATTTTAGGGGCTAAATTTCGCTCATGGGATAATTTTCCATGGTTTTTCCAAAAACGAGATACGTTATTTTAAAAATGATTCGCCCAAATTCTATAGGATAAAAATATTTTACCTTAAAAATCGCCAAAATTTTATAAAAACTATATAAAATACTTAGAAAACCTTAAAAATCGCCAAAATTTTATAAAAACTATATAAAATACTTAGAAATTTGAATAGCTTTAAAAAAATATCGCTAATTATTTATAGTTGACATATGAAGGATTAGTAATATTCGCCAAGGTTTCTACACTTTAAAATAAATTTCCATCCTTAAAAGTGGTATACAAGTCGTCATAACTTATGATAGGCTAGTATTGTTCCTTAATAGTATCATGGAAGGATTCCCAGGTGTCTGTGACTGAAAATAATGAGGTTTCCTCTATTTCATTTTTCTCATAGAAAGTTTCCCACCAATCTTTGACATGGGGAATGTCTTTGAGGAGCGCAAAAGTAATCTTTTCTTTATTCGAAAAGTTATGGATAGAAAAATACTCTTCTAGTAGATTCAACCACTTGTCTACAACATCTGCATCTATCTGACCTTCAAATATAGGAATATCGAAGTTTATTTGTACCTTGAAGGGGGTGGCGCCTCCGTTCGAAGAAGATGCATCACATGTTGGTAGTTGCCGAAGGATTTGCGCAAAACTATCCATCATATCGTTCCTTTGTTGCATGAGGGATTCCTCAATCAACATTTTGAAAGGATATCCTATCCCATCATATTTATTTTCTCCTACCATGGGAGGTCGCTTGGATCTGCAAGAGCTTCTTTCCTCAAGAGAAACAAGCTCAAGACCCAACTCTTTGTACTCCGACCTCATTGGGGACATGCCTTAAGACGACAAGGAGCAGACCACTCTGATACCACTAATCCAGATTTTATGAGCAGAATGAAATGAATACATATTATTAACATGTGCTTAACATAGAATAACAGAGATACAGTAAAACTGGTTTTCTATTCAATAACGAATTAAGCTGAAACTGTAAAATGCAAAGGAAACAAGCTTGCTGGAATGGTGACAACTTATCTTTGAGAAGAAATGTGACGAAAATGCACATTCGCAAGAAGAAGGTTATAATGAGGCTCTGAAGGACTTTTTACAATAAGAAAGAATGCCAAAATCCCTAGACATCAAAAAACCTAACCCTAGAAGCACCAAAAGTCACGTGGGCCTCGTTTGGGTAAGTTAGTACATCAACTTCTCGGGGTTGTAACTTTTGCATACGATCTTTGTTTTAGGCGTGTGATAAGCCGTTGGAAAGGTATCATCGATGAGATTCATTTTTTTGGCTCAATCATTCCTATGGATATCATTGAGGAGCTTTATCCCTAAAAACCTTCATTTAGGCCCTCAAAGTGGCCCTATTTCTTAGTGTTTGGTTTTGCAATAGCACAGGAAATGCAGGACTTGATACACTTGCTGACTTTTTGTTGAAGTTTCGGTCAGTAGAAATGTTTCTGTAGCATCTCCAATGTCTTTTCAACGCTAAAGTGTCCTACCACCTGACTGTAGTGGGCTTCCCAGATCATCTTCACTCACTCACTTGATGGAACACAGATATGGCCCAGACAACACAACAACCCATCTTGAAGATGAAAATTATAGACAACTCTATTTGCACCCAACATTTGGTAGGTGGTGGAAAATTTAGGGTCTATCTCATAGAGTTGGGGCCATCCAGATGTCTCATGGCCACAAGAGTCTAGCACCATGGTGAGTGCCGCAATTGGTGGTCTGCTGAGGCAATCAATGATGTGATTGGTGCTTCTTGTTTTATACTTGATGTTGAGGTGGAATTGCTACAAGTATGTGGACCACTTTGGATGGCGGTCATTCTATAATTTTCCCTGTGTCTGCATGAACTGCAGTGGCTTATGATCAGTGTGGATCACTATCTCCTTCCCAAGAATGTAATGTCTCCACTGGCGGCATGCTTTCACAATGGAGTACATTTCTTTGTCATAAGTAGGGTACTTACGGACAATATATGATAGTGTCCCACTATGATAGGCCATGGGGTGGTCGTACTGAGTGAGAAAGACACCCACAACATAGTCTAAAACATCTGTCTCAATCTTAAAAGGATGTTCCAGGTCTGGTAGTGAAAGTACTGAGGCTGAGCACAAGCGGTGCTTCAAATCATTGAATGCTTGTTGTTGGGACCAACCCCACACAAATTTCTCCTTACCACCACCTCTGTTTATTTGGTTGAGGTCCCATGCAATATGGGAGAAACCCAACATGAACCTGTAGTAGAAATTGGCAAGGCCCAAGAAGCTCTGAAGCTCAGTGAGTGTTGTTGGGGCTGGCCAGTCACGGATGACTTGGATCTTGGTTGGATCCACATGTACGCCATGCTAATCAATGATGTAACCCAGGTAATGGACCCTGTCCATGCTGAAGGAGAATTTTTCCAAGTTGGCATATAGTTTGTGTTGCCACAGGGTGTGCAGAACCTGTTGAATATGATGCAAGTGTTCAGCCCAAGTCTTGCTGTAAATTAGAATGTCATCTAGATACATCACAACAAAAGTATTGGTGAATGGTCGCAGGATATCGTCCATCATCCTCATGAAAGTGGCTGGAGAATTTGTCAAACCAAAGGGGATGACCAACCATTCAAAAGGGCCTTCCTTTCACGTGAAGGTGGTCTTCCATACATCTATCTGTTCTATCGGGATCTAGTGGTAGCCAGAATTTAGATCAATCTTACTGAAGTATTTGGCCCCCGTGAGTTGATCAAGGAGGTCATCAATTCAGGGAATCGGGTACCGGTTTTTTGCTGTGATTTGATTCATAGCCCGATAATCAATACAGAGTCACCAGGTTCCATATTTCTTCTATACCAGCATGATTGGGTTCCCGCAAGGTGATGATCTGGGGTGGATGTACCCCTTGTGGAGAATTTCTTGGATCTGTCACTTGATCTCCTCATTCTCTAACAAAGAGTGACGATAGATTGGCCCATTGGGTAGCAGTGCATCGGGGGTTAGATCGATGGGGTGCTTGACCTGGTAGTGTAGAGGTACCCCTGTAGGCGAGGAGAAAATATCCGAGTATTCTTCCATGACCTTATCTACTTGCTTCTATTGTGAGGAGTGGTTGGATGCAGAGAACTTGGATGTGGTTGTGATCTTTCTCTTATTCTGAGAGTGAATCATGAAGAATAAAAACTTCCCCATATGAGAGATGACCTTCTTGCATTTCTTAGCAGAGATGAAGGAAATAACACTAGGTGGGACTGGCTTGGGTATCCTGTACAATTTCCTGTTCAATGTAATAATAACACTACGAGGCCTAGACTCATATACAACATGAAATTTCCATAAATAAGGTTGGCCCAAAAGAACATCACAAACTTCGAGAGGAGAAACATCACACAATACCTTGTCTTTGAAGGGCTTGATGTCGTACAATAGTCGACACTGTTGGCTGACACGGAGATCGCTTCCTTGGCAGAGCCATCCAATGGTGTATGGTTGAGGGTGTGGCATTGCTGGTAGGGCCAGCCACTTGATGACCTCTACTGAGATGAGGTTCTTCTAGCTACTGCTATCAATGATGAAGTGCAACAGGGTGCCTTTTACTCACATCTGTGAATGGAATATGCGCTCTCCTTCTTCTGGCTCGTCTGGTTCACCAGGCTGGAGCTTGGTGGTAGCAACGGTGGCATCGAGTTTTGTGTCAATGATCCATCTTCCCCTTTCTGGTTCTATCTCAGAGTCATAATCTACATCTAATTCAGAGGCTTTCACTTCGGCCACCAATGACTGCTTTAAGTGGCAGTCAACAGTGTTATGCCAAGGGCTCTTATGGAAGTCGCACCACTTCGCAATATCTTTCTTTGTCTTTTCAATGTCTTTCTTTGCTTGCAGCTTGGACTGGTTTTCTTGATATTGTCCATCTTTGCTCTGTCCTTTTTTTGGTGGGTTGGGGCCACCCTTTCCTGGATTTTGTTGTGAGGGGTTCCCAGGCCCGAAGTGTCGCGTCTTTTGTTTGAGCTTCTGCTCGATTTTGACGGCATATCGGTAGGTTGTGCCCAAGAATGAGATGTCCATAAATTCCATTTCGGTCTGGATGTATCTATGCAGAGCACCACGATACTTGAGCAACAGATGTCACTCTGAATCTTTGATACCCAATTTTGTGCGCAAGGTATGGAAGATATTTGTGAAATATGGCATTGCTTGGTCTCTTTCTTGCCGCAGTGTGGTCCATTTGGTATACAGGTCATCATAACTTCCGAAAGGGTAGTATTGTTCCTTAATAGCATCCCTGAAGGATTCCCAGGTGGTCGTGACTTAAAATAATGAGGTTTCCTATGTTTCCTTTTTTCTCACAGAAAGTTTCGCACCAATATTTGACACGGGGAACAACTTTGAGGAGCGCAAAAGTAATCTTTTCTTTATTCGAAAAGTTATGGACATAAAAATACCCTTCTAGTAGATTCAACCACTTGTCTACAACATTTGCATCTATATGACCTTCAAATATAGGAATATCGAAGTTTATTTGTACCTTGAAGCGGGTGGCGTCTCTGTTCGAAGAAGATGTGTCGCTTGTTGGTAGCCGCCGAAGGATTTGTGCGAATCTATCCATCATATCGTTCCTCTGTTGCATGAGGGATTCCTCAATCAACAGTTTGAAAGGATCTCCTATCCCATCATCTTTCTTTTCTCCTATCAACAGTTTGAAAGGATCTCCTGTCCCATCATCTTTCTTTTCTCCTGCCATGGGATATTTCTTGGGTGTGTGAGAGCTTCTTTCCTCAAGAGAAACAATCTCGAGACCCAACTCTTTGTACTTTGACCTCGTTGGGGACATGCATTAAGACGACAAGGAGCAGACTTCTCTGATACCACTGATCTGGATTTTATGAGAAGAACAAAATGAATGCAGATTATTAATAGTTTCTTAACAAAAAATAACATAGATACAGTAAAAATGGTTTTCTATTCAATAACAAATTAAGTTGAAACTGTAAAATGCAGTGGAAACAAGCTTGTTGGAATGGTGGTTGCTTATCTCTGAGAAGAGATTTGACAACAGTGCGCATTCGCAAGAAGAAGGTTACAATGAGACTATGAAGGACTTTTTACAAAAAGAAAGAATTACAAAAACCCTAGACATCCAAAAACATAACCCTAGGAGATGAAGCGCCAAAAGTCATGTGGGCCCCGTTTGGGAACTTTTGCATACGATCTTCATTTTAGGCGTGTGATAGCCCGTTGGAAAGGTATCATAAAGGAGATTAATATTTTTGGATCAATCATGCCTTTGGGTATCATTGAGGATATCTATCCTGAAAAACCTTCATTTAGATCCTCAAAATGGCCCCAGAAGTTAAAACTGCTAAAAATAGTAAATTGCCAAAATTGTCAGAAAACTATTTTTAGCCAGTTGGAAAAGGTGGGTGGACACTGATATCCATATGGATCAAGTGTGTTGATTCACTATGGTATACAGAAATCATCTATGTGCTGATAAATATGCAAGCCCCTCTGCGTTTAAGCAAGACCAAAGCTAGACTTTTAAAGCTCAAAGTGGTTAAGTTCTGCATCCTAGATAGTTCACTATACTGGAAAGATCCTAGGGGGATATTGTTGAGTTGTATTCTAGAAAATGATGCGAAACGAGCTATCAAATATTTTCACAAAGGTGACTACGGAGGACACCACTACTAGAAATCCACTGCGCACAAAATCCTAAGAGCAGGTTACTATTGGCCTACCATCTTTGCAGACGTATACAAAGAAGTGTCCAATTTCCATGAGTGTCAGATTTTTGATGGAAGAAGAAAGTTTCAGCCATTTCCACTAAAGTTGATCTCAGTCAAAGCATATTTCATGCAACAGGGCTTGGATTTTATAGGGTAAATAATACTGCCATCCTCGGTGCAGCATAGATGGATACTCGCTGCCACAGGTTACTTCACGAAATGGATAGAAGCAATCCCCATGAAGCAGGCTACTGATGCAGTCATCATCCAATTTTTGGAGACAAAAATCGTGTCGAGATTTGGATGCCCTATCAATACCATAACAGATAACGTGGCTACATTCAAGTCCAAGAAGATGGATAAGTTTTTTCAGGATTACAATATAACCCTGGGGAATTCTACAATGTACTACCCATAAGGAAACAGGCTAGCAAAATCATCAAATAAAATCCTGACCAGGATCATCAAAAGACTCCTGCAGGACAAAAAGAAGGCCTGGCACAAAAAGCTTATTTATGCTTTGTGGGCAGACCAGGTTACCACCAAGAATTCCATCTCAACATCGCCATTCTAGATTGTCTATGACACAGACACAATTTTCCCTACCTCACTGGGGTTGCTCGTTAGAAATTTTTTGCAAGAGAAGGAGGCCGAGCCAGATGACACGCAAAGGAGAATAAATCAGCTAATTCACACACAACAGATGAAGGAACATGTGCACAATTGATCGCAACTCCACCAGGAGAGGATGAAGAAAACATTTGACAAACATTATGAGCAAGAAGAGTTTCAGTTGGGTGATCTGGTGTTGAAATGGGATGCGAGAAATGAGGATAAAGGAAAGCATGAAAAATTCGATAATCTTTGGACGATCCATTTAAAATCAATTCATATCACGGAAATAATGCTTATTTTCTAGAAGAACTAAATGGAGAGTGCATTGGTTGGGGGCCTATAAATGACAGGTTCCTTAAACATTATTTGGTGAAATAAAATCTATTTAAGTCACGTGTCATTTTAAATAATCATTTTATTTTTGTGTCAAGTCTGTGTGTTAGCATAAAATTGAAGCCTGAAGTGAAGTCCCTGAGGTTATGATGAATTTTTTAGAAATTTCATTAATAGGTTTAGGTTGAGTTTTATTTTTCATATTTCAGTGTTTGAAAGTTGAATAAGGCCCAATGGTCAAGCACCTGGTTTTCTCTTCTTTGCTACCTTGCTGGGAGGATAGCATCCCCGTTGGAGCCAGTTGTTAGCACCGCCAATTTTCTTTTCAATTAGAGTCGATTTTAGTCGAGTTATGGCCCATATGTCAGCATCACAAGGCGTTGAAGGAAACATTAGCGCCTCTAACGTTGAGCTTTACCAAGAAAACATGGAACTAAGATGACAATTGGAAGCAAAGGCCCTTGAAGTGTCAGAATCGCAAGGCCGTGAAGGAAATGTGACATGACTCAAGAGACAACTCAGAGAGGTGCAAGATACAATCATACAACTGTGCTAAACACATAGGCTATCAAAAGAAAGGAATGTAAAGAAGTTCAGAGAATGTGAACCAACTGAGGAGAAAGTCTGCACAACTCTCACCAACGCGCATAAGAAACATGATTAACTAAGTTCATTCTTGTATCCTCAAATAGAGCACAGATCTTGACAATTTTGAAGGAGGCATCATATTTAGACGTTTTTTTCTTTTTGGTAACGCCCATGACAGTTAGAAACCCCTCGCCATGAACACACCCCAACAAATGAGCACACAACATAAATCAAGTCCTTTACATTGGATGGCGGGAGTCTGACAAAATATTTGATTGTTCAGTTATCTTGTTGAAGGAAGGCATTGACACATGACTCTACCCATGATGAGACCTTTCTGATAACCGAATCCCCGTGGCATTGTACAAGGAGTCATGATGCAACCAGATGAATTTGTTTTCTATTTCTGGAGAGGCGTCATGCAAAGAGTCATTTAGCACAAAACAATCAGTTTCCTAAATTCTAGAGGTAGTATCTAGAAAGCAGGGCACCCCAAGCGGCGCCCTCACCTATATATTTGATCTTTTCAATGTAATCTAGGTTGCTTGGCAAAAATTAGTATAGACAGTGACTATTGAATGTAGTGTTGAGTTCGATCGAAATTTAATGCAAAAGTCCTGAAGCTTTGATGAAAAG
>CBVK0103439123.1:0-16450 GCA_900067695.1 Picea abies | reverse complement strand
AATTTATCTTTTAATATTTCCTCATAAATCACTTTATTAATTTAGTAAACCTTTTTCCTCTAGAAAGTGATTAATTTTTCCTTATGGCTTCTCTTGCCATTGAAAGTCACTTTTCATCATCTTAGATTTTCCTCCTGATTCCAATGAGTTATTGCACTAAGGTGTTCCTTCACATATTATGCCCAAAATGACACCCTTAGTGAATTTAATTAAGATATGCTCAATAATAATATCGTTTTATGAAAAATCGTTGGAATGCAATAGAACCGAAGACAATCTCTACAGAAATGAATCATCCTGATGATGAATAAAGGTAAATAAACTAAGTTGGGCCCCAAAAAACTCCTCCAAACCCTCCAATTGATCTGATGTCACAGGCTTACCCCTCTTCCTTGGATAACTCAAGCCTCTTGAAGTGAATCTCATTGCATAATAAGGGAATCCAAAAATGAGAACATTACAAAGTACTATATATTTTATTGAAAATACTGTGTTATAACATCATTGTCACATGTAAAGTACTATATATTTTATTGAAAATAGTGTATTATAACATCATTGTTACATGTAAAGGAGCAAGGTTCAAATCTCCATTGGTGTAGAGGCCTTTCTATGAGGAAAGGTGTTTGACCTAGAGATGCAAGTAGTCAAATTACTACATTATCTTTCCCCAAACAAAATAATTTATACATGTTAATTTAGCATTTCATTAGGCTTTAACCTTGAATTTATATTATTATTACACCTATAGAAACAAGATACATTTTACAAACCAATATTCAAGAGATTGTAACACAACATATAAATATAATAATTTATATAAATATTTACATATATAAAAATAACACTTAGTAATAGAATCATTACATGAAGAGTAGCCAAGTGCTCTACAACCGAGTATGGGGGAGATGTTGATGTGTTAGTGTGATGAAGCTTTAGATTACTGCACTACACCCAGAGTAGTGAGGTTAGTGTGATGAGGTGTTAGTGTTAGATAATAACAATACATTTAAAAAAAATAAAAATAAAAATAAAAGTCCACTTAATGAATAAAAATAAAGTAGGTTTAATTAAAGAAACAACAATAATAAAAAAAATAACAAAAAATGGAATGAAATATCAACATGAAATGTTGAGGCTTACATTTAAAAATAAAAATAAAAGTCCAATTAATTAATAAAAATAAAGTGAGCTTAGTTAAAAAAACAACAATAGTAAAAAAACAATAAAAAATAAAGCCTCACTCTCTATGTTTTGGCCTTTTTTTATATTTTTTTAGGGATATTTGCTTGAAATCCGGACAAAAATTGTTGTCTTAGTAAACTTTAATCATCTTTATCAATAAATCTAAAATTACAAATAGATTTATATTAATGACCATAATAAATCAAATTAATTTAAATAATATTTCAATACATATTGTTTCCATTTTAAATTTCTTCAAAATGGTGTTTAAATTGTACAACTTTCACTTATGAGTTATGTATTCAACACCTAAGTAATATAAAATTGCATCTAAGTAATATAAAATTTCAGGTAAATATTGAAAATTATATTATAATAATAAAATTGACTCAATTAATAATAATAATAATAACAATAATAAAATAAGCTTAATAAAAATAATAATAACAACATCCGGTTTCTTTTATATCAAATTCAATACATGCACCCACTTTCTCATCTATATATAAAATCAAATTCAATAATAAATATTGATAAGAAGAAAAATTGTGAATAAGAAAGAACAACAACTGGGAACAAAGGTTTCAGGTAAGCGCTCTCGATGCTTGGTGAGTTACTTCCGTTAAATATATTGTGATAACTATATTAGTAATTGTGCTTTCGTGTGAAGGTAATTGTGAAATCCAGAGACATAGACATTCTGTGCATGGACCATCTAAGTTCATCGTAATTATTTTTTAGAGCTTGCAATTTTGCCTGTCCTTTTCTCCAATGTAATCGCAGGTCGGACCACGAGTTTTCTCTGGGACATCTGACAAGGCGTCAAACAGGAGGTCCATGCGTCGACTGAGAGTGCGTTGATTCTGAGTTTGATCCTCCAGACTTCGCCGCATATCAAAGATCAGTTGTAGGTGGTCATCTGAAAAGCAATGGGGATTGGGGATAAGATGCTTAATTTTCCCATCTGCATCTGTGAGAAGAGTTGTATCCATATCAAAATCCGTCGGTTGAGTTTCTTCCATGTCCATCCTAGGACTAGAGTTCCTGGCAATCCACTCTACCAGCCAACTGAGGGGAATTTCTTCCTCCACCAAGCAACTTCCTTACTCCAGAGGACGAGCTTAGGGCCTGGTGATGATGCTAGGCTCAAGTGGGGCTTCCAAGGGATGCAACTCAAGAGGAGGAATTTCTTCTTCCACCAAGCAACTTCCTGTATCATGCATATTTTCAGAAAGGGGTGGAGGTGATTTTTGGGCATGAGGGGAGGGAGGGGGAGTCTCATTCCAATTTTGGCCCCTTCTGGGGGAGCTAGTCGGAGGGGTAGGCTGCGAGGGGTCAGAGAGGCTGCGCCACACGATAAAGTTGTAATACAATGGCCCTCTTTTGGGTTTGCCATGCTCTTTGGGCATGGTTGAAGGATTACAACGAGTTTGGGGACATGGAGGTGAAAACCAGGCTAGAGGAGTCATGATGGTAAGAAGAAGGCCGAGAGAGGTGACCAACAGAGCTAAGGAGGCGACGGGAGAATGTCCACAACAGGAATACACAGGAGACAGAAAGAACCAGAGAGCCAATTGAATATGGTAAATGACAGAGTGCCTATGGGCTCTTCCCTTCATTGACGTCGGTTGAATGCTAGTGGGTGGCGCCATGAAAGCCGAAGTGACATTAGCCCAAGGACGAGTACCCGCTTCAGTACTCCAGAGCTCGTTCGCATGTAGAGCCATTAACTTCCTAGAGGTAGAGAAACACACTACCATTACTACAGCGTTAAGGCCCGTCATTCAGATGGTATGGGGTATGGACAATGACTGAAGGTATTAACTCTTGTGGCTACATGTGCGCTAACCATCTCTTTCTGGCGAGATGTCACCCCATATGGGGAAAATAGATTTATATTAATGACCATATTAAATCAAATTAATTTAAATAATATTTCAATTTTAAATTTCTTCAAAATAGTGTTTAAATTGTACATATTCAACACATGAGTCTCATTCCAATTTTGGCCCCTTCTGGGGGAGTTGGTCAGAGGGGAAGGTTGTGAGGGGTCTGGGCGACTGTGTCGCATGATAAAGTTGTAATACAATGGCCCTCTTTTGGGTTTGCCATGCTCTTTGGGCATGGTTGAAGGATTACAACGAGTTTGGGGCAGTGGAGGTGAAAACCAGGCTAGAGGAGTCGCACTGGTAAAAAGGAGGCCGAGAGAGGTGACCAACAGAGGTAAGGAGGCGACGGGAGAATGTCCACAACAGGAATACACGGGAGACAAAAAGAACCAAAGAGTCAACTGAATATGGTAAATGACATAGTGCTTAGGGGCTCTTATCTTCATTGAGGCCGATTGAATGCTAGTGGGGGGCGCCATGAAATCCGAAGTGATATTAGCCCAAGGACGAGTACCCTCTTCAGTACTCCAAATTCGCATGTAGAGCCATTAACTTCCAAGAGGTAAAGAAACGCACTACCATTACTGCAGTGTTAAGGCCCATCATTCAGATGGTATGGGGGTATGGACGATGACTAAAAGTAATAACTCTCGTGGCTACATGCACGCTAACCATCTCTTTCTGGCAATATGTCACCCCATCTGAGGAAAATAAATTTATATTAGTGACAATATTAAATCAAATTAATTTAAATAATATTTCAATACATGTTGTTTCAATTTTAAATTTCTTCAAAATAGTGTTAAAATTGTACGTATTAAACATCTGATCTAAATAATATAAAATTGTATCTAAATAATATAAAATTTCAAATAAATGTTAAAATTTATATTATAATTATAAAATTGACTCAATTAAGAATAATAATAACAAAATAAGTTTAATAAAAAATAATAATAACTTTTATATGTACCGGGTTTCTTTTATATCAGTTTCTTTTATATCGAATTCAATACATGCACCCCCTTTCTCATCTATATATAAATATCATCTATATATAAATATTTTCACAATTTTCGGCCATAATTCCTTATTTCATGTGTTGCAAAATGAATGAGTGGGAAATTTTGAAAGTGGTTGTACCATGAAATATGACCACCTCTGATTCATATGAGATTCATTGTTGGAATGCATGAAAACATGTTAAAGGTTCTTAACCTGTCATTCATCATTCATCCATCACGTTTGACATGTTAAAGGTTCTTAACCTGTCATTCATCATTCATCCATCACGTTTGAACAAGTGGGGCTCCAAATTTTTGTCATCTTATCATATCATCATTGCCAATCAAATATTACATGGGTTAGATGATCTGCATGTAGTTAGTATAATTTTATCTACAAGGAAGGCGTTGGTAATTATTATATTGATCCTTGGTAATTTCAAAAATCACCCTAATTTTGTTGCGAATGCTCAATTTTTGATCTTGTTTGGAGTTGTAGACCATTTTTTGTTTCTCTGTTGTTCATCATGGCTTCTTCAAACAAGAACAGAGGAGGAAAACTATGTCATAGAGAGGACCCGTGGGCTGAAGTTATTGTTGACTACCTAGAATTTGAGAGACATTTCAAGTGTGCTAGGTGGTTTGAATATGTACAAAGGATTATGAATGGTTATCATTAAGGTGTGGATCTTTCATTCACTCAGTCTTTTAATGACACGATTGTTACAATAGGAGACTTCGATTTTGAAGTTACAAAGCATTCTATAGTTGATGCGTGTGGTATCCCTCTGGATGGGGAGTGCTGGTTCAAGAACCAGTTCATTGCTGGAGATTGTAACCAATTTTTGAAAGATGAATAAAAAATCCTCCTTGGAGCCATGGGATTCCACTGTGCATGTTAAAACCTAAATGGTCATATTACCTGTTGTTGATTCAACAACAATTTATAGGAGATGGGAAATATTCTAGGTTTTACCTATACCATCTCATACTTTTATTGCACCTTATTGGAAAATGTATGAATGTCCCTTACTATTTTTTAAGGAGTCTATCAAANNNNGAAAATGTATGAATGTCCCTTACTATTTTTTAAGGAGTCTATCAAAAATGGAAAGAAAAATACAAACCAAATCAGATAAATCGAATCCATTAGGAGATTTCTTGTACCATCAGGGTTTGATCAAAATATTGATTCTTCATGAGTTAAAGAAAACTGACAGGACTTGGGAACAATTTCTATTCTGGGGAGGCTTTGAAACCACACCTTCGATTAAGCAGCAAAAGAAAACTAGAAAAAGGAATAGGATTTGAAAGAAGGTAGAGAATTTCTTAGCCAAAACTTAAATTTCCCAAGCAGAAGGCTCACAGGCTCAAAAATCATATCTAAATAAACCAGACAATGAACAACAAGATGTGGCTCATACTCCCAATGCTTCAATTTCAAAAAGGGAGTTTGATAATTTGATTGATCCTTGGTAATTTCACAAATCACCCTAATTTTGTTGTGAATGCTCAACGTTTGATCTTGTTTGGAGTTGTAGACCATTTTTTTTTCTCTGTTGTTCGTCATGGCTTCTTCAAACAAGAACAGAGGAGGAAAACTATGTCATAGAGAGGACCTGTGGGCTGAAGTTATTGTTGAATACCCAGAATTTGAGAGACATTTCAAGCATGCTAGGTGGTTTGAATATGTACAAAGGATTATGAATGGTTATCATTCAGGTGTGGTTGTTTCATTCACTCAGTCTTTTAATGACACAATTGTTACAATAGGAGACTTGGATTTTGAAGTTACAGATCATTCTATAGCCGATGCATGTGGTATCCCTCTGGATGGGGAGTGTTGGTTCAAGAACCAGTTCATTGCTGGAGATTGTAACCAGTTTTTGAAAGATGAATACAAAATCCTCCTTGGAGCCATGGGATTCCCCTGTGCATGTTAAAACCTGAATGGTCATATTACCTGTTGTTGATTCAACAACAATTTACAGGAGATGGGAAATATTCTAGGTTTTACCTATACCATCTCATATTTTTATTGCACCTGATTGGAAAATGTATGAATGTCCCTTACTATTTTTTAAGGAGTCTATCAAAAATGAAAAGAAAAATACAAACCAAATCAGATAAATCGAATCCATTAGGAGATATCTTGTACCATTAGGGTTTGATCAAAATATTGATTCTTCATAAGTTAAAGAAAACTGACAGGACTTGGGAACAATTTATATTCTAGGGAGGCTTTGAAACCACACCTTCGATTAAGCAGCAAAAGAAAACTAGAAAAAGGAATAGGATTTGAAAGAAGGTAGAGAATTTCTTAGCCAAAACTTAAATTTCCCAAGAAGAAGGCTCACAGGCTCAAAAATCATATCTAAATAAACCAAACAATGAACAACAAGATGTGGCTCATACTCCCAATGCTTCAATTTCAAAAAGGGAGTTTGATAATTTGAAGTAACTTCCAGAACCTGTTACTCCCCCAAGATCAGTGTGTACTCGCTCCAATAAACGAAAGAAAGAAGAAACATTGAAGAGTGATAAAACTACACCAACATAACCTTCAATTCCTGCTAAGAAGAAGAGAGTTATTAGAATAAAAGGAAAGAACCATCATGCACAGTAAAAAGAAGAGGTTACTCCTACAATCCTGATTATTGCAGAAACACAGACATTTTATCTAGCACCTGAGCTAAACCATAATGATGAGGGGACTAATAAGAAAACCACAGAATCAATACCAAATATGGATGAAGATGAAGAAATGTCTAGGATAACCAAAAACAAGAAAATAGGTGAAATGAAGGAACAAAGGACACGTTATCAGAGAAGACCAAGAACTAGGCCAACCAACAAATTAAGACTTAAGCATAAAATGATTTTAAATAAATCATTGAAGGATCATATTATTAATATTACATATTCATCCCTAGAAAATCCTCTGGCATCAAAGAAGCACAATAATTTCATGAAGGAGGATAAAATCCAAGATCCAAATCCTACAGGAAAAGACCTTGAAGAATTTCAAGAGCTTGACAGTGAGATTATTAGCAAAAGAATGAAGTTAAAACCTAGAAGACCTATGTAGGTGCCTATAGACATTGGTGTTCACCCAGGATCAGTGTCATATGTGTTCTCTCAAGAGCCTCCAGTTCTTGAACAAGCAAAGATTAATGTTGAAAGTACAGTGAAGCAGGTTTTGGATTTGCCTTATTCAGATATTGAGAGTTTAGATTCAGAGACTACTCCAACAGTTTCAACCCAACAGTTAATTAAGAAGCCAATGTTCTCAATCCCTGTTACAAAGTTGGACATTCTCATGAAGGAATTACTCAAGGACTTGGATATGTGAGCGAGGCACATATTTTTCAACTTTTGGACTTTGACATATCATGTTTTGAAACAAAATCAAATGAAGACATGTTGATTTGTTTTAAGTTTTAAATATTTGGTAATAAGTTTGTAATTAGTGATTTTTACCCTTTTAGTGGTAAAAATAAAAGGTAGTGTTATAAAATCAATCCATATCATATGATTTCTAGATTAGATCAAATCCCTATTTTGATGGATCATTAATTAGGTATTTTCCAGAAATATGTAGAGACAGTTAAAGAAGGGATTAGATCCCCTATTCTGTAGGATCTGAATGTAATGAGATATTATAAAATATAGAATGCAATAAGGCATATGTGTTTGGACCTTTTTGAAGAATGGGACTAATATTGTAGAGCATCTCACATAGCCTCATTTTTTCAAATGTTAGTAATATAGTTGCGACATTTACAGGATTCTTTTGGCATTTATGTTGGTGAAGTACATCTTCCTTCATTTATGTTTTCTTTTCTCTATTATCATTTTATGTGTTTCCAATCCGAATTATTCAATATAATATTGAAGAACATAATTTGTTTTGATGTACACTCTGATTCTGGATTTGGATAATTTCAATGTTTTCTACTTGAGGGTTAGTTCTAGAATTCTTAATTACTCTAGTATAATCCGATCCCCTCACCTTTTCTTTCAAATCACTCATCAAATTTAAGAGTCCAACATAGGTGCCTATCCTTCCCTTTAAGGTTTCATGTATAACCTGCCTTGATTGAACACAAACTCTTTGACTCAATTGCCCAATGGGCCTTCCTTTTCGTTCCAACCAAACAATTTAAGAAACAAACATCGAACTGTCATAACTAGCCTAAAATCCCCATCAAACAAAGATACATCTTATGGAGAGATCCCTCTCTGAGTCTAGGAGGGCTATATCCTAGAATCCAATTTGGTTTTTTGGTTATCTCTGTCAACTTCTTCCTCAGCCTGAGAAATTATAGAGTGATAACAAATCAGATCTAGTATATCTAGAGAAGAATTTCCTCTGGATATCTCGTGCATGAAGATCACGAAAAAGGGATGAATCGGAGTATATAGGGCTCCCTACACGTCATTCCCTATGGGCATATCACCATATCTTCTTTTAGGGCAGAGCGAGGATGAGCAACATGTGATCCATCTTGCAACGATTTCATGCGATTATAGTGTAAAAATCCACCTCTTTGTATTTGGAAACTAACTCGATTTTTCTATGATTTCTCTTTGTTCTTTTCTCATGATTTCTCTTGAAAGGATGCCCACAAAGATATAGACCAGATCACCATTCAAAACTACAAATCACCCATCCAAAGAGTCTTTACCTCATCACTCAACTAAGGTTTACTTTTGCTGTTGCATTGCCATCGCCATTTACAACTATTGTTGGTTTTGATTAGGGTTTGCAAAAGGAGGGTTGATCTGAACATGGTGGGTCCATAACCAGAATGAAAATGCAGATATGAGGCAATAACCATCTCAAAAATAATATCCTAACTATTTGTATCTCCACACACACCTCTTCTGCATGAATCAACTGGTGCTATTTCACCCACTCAAATCTCTTCTGTGTGTCAAAATATTGCTGCATGTCCTCGTTTTTGAAGCTCCTTCTGTGCGATTTTGGTGGACAGTTTTTTAATTGATATTAAATTATCAAAAATCATTGAAAAAATATTTGTTCATATCAAGGTCTATATCACAAACCAGATTGAGGACTGTATTGAGAACCAGATTGAGGACCGGATTGAGGATTAGATGAAGGACCAAATTTTTTTTTAACATAAAGATGTGGAGTTATAAGAATTTTAAACTTTGATCTTCACATTAAAGAGTTTCAATTTTTTTAGACATTTGAGTTCTAATATTTCAAGTCATTGATGACTTTATTTCAAGGGGGGGGGCACATTTTATTACTTGTAAAAGGATATCTATCTGGTAAAAATGGTCAAACTTTGAAAGATTTGTTTGTAGTCTTGAATGCTCAGAAGTTGAGAAGAGTCTAGTAAAATACTCTCTCAAACTCCATTTCCAACGATATTTTTAAAGGGTAAAGGCCAAGCCCTTAAAAGTACTCTTTTTGCGTGGATTGTGTACTCTTTATTTCTAGTGCCTTGTATCTCTCTTTTGGACCTTTTTGTATTTTTCACTCACAAATCTTGCTACAAACATCATGTCTAAATTAATCAATCTATTCATAGAATTAGATAAGTTAGATGGACCCAAGAATTACAAATCTTGGAGTCGGCACATGCATGATCTCCTAGTTATCCCTAGATATCGGGGATAACAGGGACTAATATTGTAGAGCATCTCACATAGCCTCATTTTTTCAAATGTTAGTAATACAGTTGCGACATTTACAGGATTCTTTTGGCATTTATGTTGGTGAAGTACATCTTCCTTCGTTTATGTTTTCTTATCTTTGTTATCATTTTATGTGTTTCCAATACGAATTATTCAATATAATATTGAAGAACATAATTTGTTTTGATGTACACTCTGATTCTGGCTTTGGATAATTTCAATGTTTTCTACTTGAGGGTTAGTTCCAGAATTCTTAATTACTCTGGTATAATCCGATCCCCTCACCTTTTCTTTCAAATCACTCATCAAATTTAAGAATCCAACATAGGTGCCTATCCTTCCCTTTAAGGTTTCATGTAGAACCTGCCTTGATTGAACACAAACTCTTTGACTCAATTGCCCAATGGGCCTTCCTTTTCGTTCCAACTAAAAAATTTAAGAAACAAACATCGAACTGTCATAACTAGCCTAAAATCCCCATCAAACAAAGATACATCTTATGGAGAGATCCCTCTCTGAGTCTAGGAGGGATATATCCTAGAATCCAATCTGGTTTTTTGGTTATCTCTATCAACTTCTTCCTCAGCCTGAGAAGTTATAGAGTGATAACAGATCAGATCTAGTATATCTAGAGAAGAATTTCCTCTGGATATCTCGCGCATGAAGATCACAAAAAAGGGATGAATCGGAGTATATAGGGCTCCCTACACGTCATTCCCTATGGTCATATCACCATATCTTCTTTTAGGGCAGAGTGAGGATGAGTAACATGTGATCCATCTTGCAGCGATTTCATGCGATTATAGTGTAAAAATCCACCTCTGTGTATTTGGAAACTAACTCGATTTTTCTATGATTTCTCTTTGTTCTTTTCTCACGATTTCTCTTGAAAGGATGCCCACAAAGATACAGACCAGATCACCATTCAAAACTACAAATCACCCATCCAAAGAGTCTTTACCTCGTCACTCAACTAAGGTTTACTTTTGTTGTTTCATTGCCATCACCATTTACAACTATTGCTGGTTTTGATTAGGGTTTGCAAAAGGAGGGTTGATCTGAACGTGGTGGGCCCATAACCAGAACGCAAATGCAGATATGAGGCAATAACCATCTCAAAAATAATATCCTAACTATTTGTATCTCCACACACACCTCTTCTGCATGAATCGACTGGTGCTATTTCACCCACTCAAATCTCTTCTGTGTGTCAAAAGATTGCTGCATGTCCTCGTTTTTGAAGCTCCTTCTATGCGATTTTGGTGGACAGTTTTTTAATTGATATTAAATTATCAAAAATCATTGAAAAAATATTTGTTCATATCAAGGTCTATATCACAAACCAGATTGAGGACCGTATTGAGAACCAGATTGAGGATCGGATTGAGGATCAGATGAAGGACCGAAATTTTTTTTAACATAAAGATGTGGAGTTATAAGAATTTTAAACTTTGATCTTCACATTAAAGAGTTTCAATTTTTTTATTTTTTTTTAGACATTTGAGTTCTAATATTTCAAGTCATTGATGACTTTATTTCAAGGGGGGGGCACATTTTATTACTTGTAAAAGGATATCTATCTGGTAAAAATGGTCAAACTTTGAAAGATTTGTTTGTAGTCTTGAATGCTCAGAAGTTGAGAAGAGTCCAGTAAAATACTCTCTCAAACTCCATTTCCAACGATATTTTTAAAGGGTAAAGGCCAAGCCCTTAAAAGTACTCTTTTTGCATGGATTGTGTACTCTTTATTTCTAGTGCCTTGTATCTCTCTTTTGGACTTTTTTGTATTATTCACTCACAAATCTTGCTACAAACATCATGTCTAAATTAATCAATCTATTCACAGAATTAGATAAGTTAGATGGACCCAAGAATTACAAATCTTGGAGTCGGCACATGCATAACACTTTGATCTATAATGAATTATGGCGTGATATATGTGATGGTGACACTGCTCCAACTAATCCCACCGACACTACTTATTTAGCAAAATGGAATTTGAAAGATGAAAAAGAACTTGCTTTGCTACGTTCTTCTGTAACTGAACACATGTTTTTTCATATTGAGAATTCCAAAGATTCATGGTCTGCTTGGAATCTATTAAAGAATATTTTTGATACTCCTACTGCATCTCATAGAGTTGATATACAAATGAAACTGCTTAAACAAAGATCAGCAGACAAGGGTGATGTATTAGAATACATATCAAGGATCAACAACATTCATCAAGAAATCATCAAAGGCGATGTTCCTAAACTTGAAGATAGTTTTCTAGTCTCCATTGTAATAAATGGCTTGCCTCCATCTTATAAGCATTTTCTTGAGAATTTGCAAATAACTGATAAGTTATCAACTGTGACTTTTGATTCACTTAGTGAATTACTAGCTCAACATAGTAAATATTTTGGAAAACAAAAAACAATCAAGAGAAGATATTCTTTTCACTAAAGTTGAAAGTTCTAAAGGAAGAGGAAAATCAAATTTTGGAAATTTTCAGAACCAGTCTTCTAATCATGGTCGTGGAAGAGGTCATGGTCAAGGTAGAGGTCGTAGCAATTTTAATCAACAAAATTTTCAAATTAATCCTCCCAATAATAATGCACAGTCAAGAAGAGGAAGAAAGTTTAGTCAAGTAAGATGTAAAAGATGTTTAAAGATGGGTCATTATGCATCAAATTGTCTTACAAGCAATGATTAATTTCCAAAGTTTAAGAATACATCAAATTCAGATTCTCAACCATCAGCTCAATATGCAGAGGATCAAGATTACCAGGATGATCAATATGAATATACTTTTTCAAGAGTTCAACATGTAGATTCATTTGAAAATGATTGGATATTGCACACAAGGGCTACTCAACATATGACTTATTGTAGAGACTATTTTTGGAATTATAAATATGTTAAACTAAATCCCATTTATTTAGCTAGTGATGCAACTTATATACCGCAAGGAAAAGGTTCAATGAAATTTTTTCTCCCTGGAATTGGTGAAAATGGATTTCAAATGTTTGGTATGTACCAACTTTTAAGAAAAAAATGTTATCCTTAGTCACAATCAGACAAGTTGGACATCAAATCGTCATGCAAGATGGTTTGTTGAAGATTAAGTCAGAAAAGGATTACTTGAAAATAATAATGACTAGATGTGAATATGGGAAGTTACTAAGAATGAATGGGAAAGTCATCCAAAGAAAGAAAGAGGTTGCAGCAATAGTGAATTCCGAAATGTCTTCATTCAGATTATGGAATTTTCGATTTGGTCACTTAAACTTTAATAGTCTCTTGAAACTTAAGTCCCAAGTTTTGGTAAAGGGTTTTCCAACTTTCAAGAAAGAAAATTCCAAGTGTGAAGCTTGTATTTTTGGCAAGAAAAAGCGAGAAGATTTTCTAACCAATTCATGGTGAGCAACAAAGTATTTGGAGTTGATTCACAGTGATATATGTGGTCCAATGGAATCTTATTTCGGTGGATGTTGATACTTTATATTTTTTATTGATGACCACACTAGAATGACATGGGTGCACTTTTTAAAGGCAAAATCTCAATCTTTTTGTAAATTTTCAACACATGGTTGAAAATGAAATTAGAGAAAATGTTTCTTCTTTGAGAATTGATAATGGAGGTGAATTCACTTCCACTGAATTCAATTATTATTTTCGAAACAAAGGAATTAAAAGGAAACTGAAAAAAAAATATACTCCACAACAGAATGGAGTTACTAAAAGGATGAACATAACTCTCATGGGCATGGAAAGATCTATGATGCATTTTAAAGGGTTGAGCAAAAAATATTGGGCTGAAGCTGTCCATACTACAGTTTATCTCAGAAATCAATCACCTACATCAGCTTTAGATGGACAAACTCCTTATGAAGCTTGGCATAGTTTTAAACCCAAGGTAGATCATCTTAGGGTTTTTGGCTCAACATGTTATGATTTAGTTCCTAAGCAAAAGAGGACTAAATTAGAAAAACGAAGTATGAAGTGTACCTTCATTGGATACTCTAATGAAAAGAAAGGGTATATATTGCTTTCAGATGGAAAATTCATTGTCAGTAGAGATGTAATTTTTTATGAAACTGAAAGCAACAATTTAGATGAGATTAATCATCTCCTTAGTCATTTAGAGAAGAAAAACACTAAAGGTAAAGGTAAGTTGAACAAGTCAAAGAAAACATTTTGGTCTGAAAAATACTTTGTTTCTCCAGAAGACATCTCTTTATCAAATAGTTCTTTTGATTCATCTGATAATGAAACGACAAAAGATGCTTCTGATATTGAATCTTCTCCAACCTCAAATATTTCAGATGATAGAAGAGCCTCATTTTTTTAAAATACCCTTTTCAACAATAATTGTGATTGAGATCCTCAATCCCCTCAACATAAGAAGCCAAAGTGGGTTGAACAACTTCTCAAAGATGTTTAATCAGATGAAATAAACAAAATAGGAACTAGGGGATCTTCAAGAGAAGAAGCTATTTTTTCTCATGCTTCCACTGAACCTACTTCTTTTGCTGAAGCAATTGGACATAAAGAATGGCAAGAAGCAATGATTAATGAATATGATTCAGTACTTGCAAATGGAACTTGGAACCTAGTTGATTTTCCACATGATGTTAAGGCCATCGGTTGTAAATGGGTTTATCAAGTAAAGTACAAGCCCAATGGTAAAATTGACAAGTACAAAGAAAGACTTGTTGATAAAGGTTTTCCTCAAAAGGAAGGAATTGGTTATTAATAAACTTTTGCACCCACAACTAAATGGAATACTATCAGAATGGTTATCAATTTGGCTTCGGAATGGTTATCAATTTGGAATACTATCAGAATGCCAATTTTTTTATGGAAAGAGAAAATTGCATCCTTTTCCCCTGAAGCCTATCTCTGTTGAAGCACCTTTTAGACAATGGGGCCTTGATTTCATAGGAGAAATTCATCCACAATCTTCAGCTCGGCACAAGTGGATAGTGACAACCACATATTATTTCACCAAGTGGATTGAAACAGTTCCCACCAAGCAAGCCACAGATACTGTTATCATTCAGGTTTTGGAGAACAATATTTTGTCTAGGTTTGGTTGTCCAATCAAAATCATTACAGACAATGAAACAACATTTAAGTCCAAAAAGATGGAAAAAAATTGCACTGATTACAATATAACTCTTGTCCATTCCACATCTTACTACCCTCAAGGTAATGGGTTGGCTAAAACATCCAATAAAAGATTAACTAGAATGATCAAGAAGTTGTTACAAGATAACAAAAAGGCTTGGCACAAGAAGCTCATCCATGCACTATGGGATGAAAGGATCACTACGAAAAGGTCTATTGCCACTTCACCCTTCCAGATTGTGTATGGCACATAGGTGATCTTTCCTACTTCATTAGGATTGCCAGTGATGAGATTTTTATAGGAGTAGGATGTTGAACCAGATGCCACCCAAAGGAGAACAAATGAACTAATCAATATCCAGGAAACAAGAGAGAAATCCTTCAACATCTCTCATCTACACCAAGACAGGATTAAAAATATTTTGATAGGCATTCTAAGGAAGATGATTTCAAAGTAGGGGATTTGGTGTTGAAATGGGATGCCAGAAATGAAGACAGAGGAAGGCATGAGAAATTTAACCATCTATGGCTAGGACCTTTCAAAATTGTGGCATACCATGGAAATAGTGCATATCTGCTACATGAACACAATGGAGATATCGTTGGTGGAGGACCTGTGAATGTCAAGTTTCTCAATCATTATCTTTCTTAAAGGAATTTTCACCCTTTCCATTCATTGTATATAACCATATTTTGTTTTTCAGTGGAAGCAATTGATGTCAAATCAATAGAAATTGAAGACTGAACCAAAGGCCCTAAGTTATGTTGAGTATAATTTTAGTCTCATGAATAAGATGTTGATGGATTTAATTGCAGGACTAAAATAAAGCCCAATGGGTAGGCACTTGGTCTATCGTTCTTCACTACCTCGCTCGGAGGATGGCATCCCCAGTTGGATCCCATGTTATCACCCTTAAAAATTTTGTGTGAAATCAAGATTTCAGGACTTAGTTGTTGAAATAATGTAACTGGAAAGAGTATTCTTATTATTGTTTTTATATTATTCATAGATCAATCCCCATTGTGGATTGATCATGTTGGTTATTGTATTAGGACCAAATCCCCTTTTCTGGATTGGTCAACAGACAATTGTAATAGGCATAATAAGAAGTCGGCCCCAGCAGTTATTATTGAGACCTGGAAATATAATAAAGGTGGGTTTACCCACCCAGTGCGAGAAGTCAGCCCTACCAGTGAAGACACTTCACACATGCCAGACTTGTATATATAGAGAGGCTAGCACCTCACTTTGACACACAACACACTTGCTCATTTCTAAGAGGCAAGTTGCAACTTACCGATTGGAGAGAGGGAGAAGAGTGGTGCATCTTTTGGAGAGGACTTTTTGTATTGGTTTGAGTTATCTCTTGACATTGTATTGGAAATTTATGATAAGGAAGTTTTTGCTGGGTTTTCTTCCCCTAGAGGGTTTCCTAGGATAAATGTTGTGTCTCTTGTGAATGTGTATTTCTCAATGATCTTGTTCTTATGTTTCTCTTATCTATTGAAATGCAAAGAACTATAATAATGGCATAAAACATTAACATGGTATCAGAGCCAACCTGAAGGAAGCATATTTCGCAAGAG